>PGFW01036864.1:19379-32413 GCA_003123925.1 Haematobia irritans | reverse complement strand
TCGAAAATTTGCTCTAAGACCCTAAAGTGTATATATTCTTGGGTCGTCGCGGTGAATTTGAGTCATTCTGAGCCTGTCCGTCCGTCGCCCGCCGTTGTTGAAATCACGCGTAACTCGCGGAAGCGAAAAAGCTATCTACTCAAGCTTGGCACAAGTAGTCCTAATTGGATGTAGGTCGGAGGATTGAAAATGGGCCCCATATCGGTCCACTTTTACGTATAGCCACCCCATAGTAAACGGACCTTCAGTTTTGGTTGGATGAGTACACCTATAAGAGATCATATTTCATCCCGTTGGCTGAATTTGCGTACATGGGGAGTTTGGTATATGGTCTTAACAATCATGCAAAAATTGGTCACATCGGTCTAACTTATCATATAGCCCATATAAACGATCCCCAGATTGGGCTTGCGGAGCCTAAAGAGAAGCAAATTTCATCCGATCGGTGAAAATCTTGGTACATCGCAGTGTTGTAATATGGTCTCTAACAACGCATGTAAAAATTGGTCCACATCGGTCCAATAATTATATATAGCCCCATATAACGATCCCCAGATTGGCTTTGCGAGCCTCAAAGAGAAGCAATTGCTTTACGAATCCGGTTGTCGATTTTTCCAAATTTGCTATCCCTTTTATGATTTGAGCAAAATAACATTTCGGGGATATCTTCTTTGAGCGGCTCTGGTTGTAAGGTAAATTTAAGTGATAAAAGGTAATTATTTAGACACGAAGAGTCTAAGGAGCAGAGAAAAAAAAGAGGAGGCTTCGGCAAGTTTTTTTTTTTTGGTTAACGGGTGCGGAAGAGTGATGTCGTCAACTTAGTTTCGTGACAGCAAAATACCTCGATCTTATCGTAATCCAATAATGTCAATATTAACGATATTCTCAAAGCAATGTTAGAACTTATTAATAAAGAAATGTAATAATTGGGGTCAACAAAAGGAAAAAAAAACAAAACATGATCAGGGTGTAACGAAATTTCGCCCACTTACAGAAACAAAAGAAACAGAAAACAAAGAGTTCCAAATGCATTAAATTATGGAATTTCAAAAAAAACACAGTACACAGATTTATGGAAATTAATGTGAACAAGATCCACATATACAAAGTAATAAGAACAACATCATTTGTTCGTCACCTATGCCTGAATGAATCAAATAGAAGAAGTTGATTAATTAAACACATAGCCAATTTGCAAAATAATTATGAATCTAAAAAAAGAGAAAAACAACGGACTATTTTGTAACAGATTAATGTTTATTAAATCACTCTAATGGTGTAAATGGATTTAACTCTAATGTGGTGATTGATTTGTGAGTAGCCCAAATTGCAATGAGAAAACATAAAACGATACTAAAGCAAGAATGAAGAAACACTAAATAATAGAGGTTAATCCGCTAAATGAAGTGCAAGTCAGAGGGAAGTCAGCGGCGCAATGAATGCAAGCAAATACCAAACAAACAAAGAAATAATAACAATGGAAGAAAAATAAAAAAGATAATATAAAAAAACAAATCTTGAAAAATAGTAATTAATGAAAACCACTTTTTTTCGTTATATATTTCAAATATGTCTGTCTTTAGTGCTCCCTTTCGCTTTCTATAAATAAAACAAATATTAGTAACAAAAATTGATAATCCAAATAAAACGAACAATCACAGTAAACAAGAACTGTAATGACTCTACAGGAATGTTGAAAAAGGAAAATCAAAACAAACGATCTATGTATGATATAGGTATATTAGATGTAAGTTATTTTTAAAATCATTAAAACAAGACGATTCTACATGGCTTAAGAAGAGAAGATTTTTTAATGAAAAAAAAAAAACATGAATAAGATGTATACTCAAAAATTTAGTCTATGTAAATATTTAAATATTAAGAAAACATATGAGTATTGAACGCATAAAAGAATAAATTAAATGAAAGGAGAAAAGAAAAAATGGAAAGGGGGAATCATGAGAATTATTCTCTTTGCGCAAGCCTTACAATGTGCAGGAAAAGAAATGAAAAAAAATTGGATGAATGAATTATAGATATATAGGTTTATAATATATCCTTTGTTTTGCAACCAGTTTTTTTTGTTTTCTAGTTTTCTGTTTGGAAAATATTAAACATCTTTGGCAATAAAAGAAATAAAAGTAGAAGCTTGGCTGTATGTTTTCTTATTTTTATTTTCTCTCTTAAAAAGGGGGTAATTAAAATGTTGGGTACTAATATTGATGGTTGATGGGGAAGGGTGTTGTGTTTTTTAGACTTGACTGCAGTTTGTTTTGGGTGTAGAAGATGGTGAGATTCCGTTTGAGCAGCAGGAAACGGGTTGGAACGCGGTGCGCACATTTTGGGCTATTACCTATTTAGAAGTTGGATTCGACGGTAATACAATGGTTGCTAATATTAGTGAAGGCAACAAGGGTGGGAGCTGATCGGCACAAATGGACCGACCATGGACCTGACTGACGGACGAATGTAGTAAATACTTTATTTCTGTACGTCCGGTAAAGAAGAATGCAATATCGACTACAATTAGAACAAGCTGAATTTGAGCACGGTTGGCGTGTGTTTATGTTTGCTTTTGATGTGCATCAACTCACGGGGTGACCAAGAACCAGATCGAAGACTGAGGCTCACGGCTGGCTGTCGCCATCCGGCGGATCAGACCGCATCTAGTGACGATATGCACCCGTATAACAGCAATTGCAATAAAATTCATCGATCCGGTCTGAAATTTGGTACAATGGTGTTCAAGTATAATGTTCTATACAACCATGCAAAAATTTGGTCCACATCGGTCCAGTAATTACTATTACCCCCTATAATACAACTTTAATTCCAGATTTTGACTCCGGAGCTCTTGGAGGAGCAAAATACATCGGCTCGGTAAAAGATTGAACGTGGATGTTAGTATATATGACGCTAACAATCCAATTGCAAAATTGATCCTATCGCATATCTTCATAGTTATATATAGCCGATCTGCCAATCACACAGAAAATTGGTTCATATGGTTCAATAATCATGCGTTGCCACACGACCGAAAATAGAACTCTCGAAATTTTTATTGTCGTATCGAATAAGTTGGTGTGATGTTGGAGTATATTTATAGAAATTGTTTGTCAAATTTTGTATTGTGTATTAGAAAATTTGGCAAACTGAATTATATACGTACTTTAATCAGTTATTATCCATGGTCGGCCGAAAGATACTTATATGGGAGCTATAGCTTCAATCTGAAACGAGTTCTTCAAATAAATAGGGTTATTTTCTGATCCCAAATTTAGTAGAACATGCTGCCAACTTTGAAGGCGATTGGACTTAAATTGCCGACCCCTACGCTTTGGATCCACCCAACAAATGTGTTCACAGACCAGAGACGGAACCGGAGACCAGGATTATGGTTATATTGACTCCCCAGGACCCCCAAACTGAGCATTATTGCACAAAGAACACCCCCATGGTCTAACCAAAGTAATAGTATAAAATGTTGAACAAAATTTTGGTCATAAAATTTCGGCAATTATTTATAGAAATAAATGTTGATAAAATATTCTATAAATAAATTTTGAAAAAAAAAATATATATTTTCTATGGAAAATGAAAATGTTGAAAAATTTTATAATAAGGAAAAATAAAAAAAATTTCCCCTTGAAAAAAATTTTTCAATTTTGACCCGGCGAAGTTCACAGAAATGGAAAAAAACAAATCAAATGTTAAACCAGTTTTAAATGGAAAACGTAGACAAATTATTGTATTCATCAATTATAAATAAACCAAGTATTTGACAATAAATATTTTTGACCTATTGAAAATCAAGTAAGAATTTTAATGCCCAATTTAAGTAAATTTTGATTGTTAGACCCACTTAAAATTTTCATTGATTAAAGAGAAATAATAAAAATTGAATAGAAAATATTACGAATGGTCCCGAATCAAATCATATAATGTTAATCAATAGCTATTGAAGAAGGTAAAATAATTATTCGGCTTTGTAACCCGAAGAAAACTTATTATTGGCCATTATTGAGTCCCATTGTTTTGTGTATTGTAATAAGTGCAAAGGCATTAACGTTTAGTAAGTTTTTCACCAACATAATTATCAATTCCACATATACCTTAAGAGCATTTTCGCTAATTAAATAAATATTCATCATAAAGATAATTTCACGTGAAACTAATTAGGATTTTCTTTCGGGTCTCAGTATCTCGCCCTTCTATTTCTCATACTAGGCTTCTCAATTGATTATCCATTATATTAGAAAAAACAGAGTCCTTTTTCACTAATGAATAATCATTCATACATTTTAGGTACCCAAAAACTTCAGCATACTACACCCAAACACAAAAACAAGAAATTAGATTGAATTTAGTGGTTATTAAAAATGTGTCTTCCTCTCGTAACGGAATAATATGACCATCATTTTCATTTTTTTGTTAATCCTATATTTTTCTATCATGGATAAGATAAACAAATATTTTTATTGCCTAAATATTTATAAATCTTTTATGTGAGAACATTATATTAAGTTCAAAGCTATTATTGCTCCTAATTTTAAAATTTTTTAAGAACCGAAATTACACAAAATTGTAGCCATTTAAGGTCTTACGAAGAACAAAAGAAAATCGTCCCATAGCAGACTTAGAGTTGAGAGTGAAAAATAAAACTTTATCGTACATATGCAAATTGAATTATATCTAAATAAATCATACAAACATGAAAGAAATTAACAATGTAGAACAAAATGTTTCCCTTTAGTTTTGGCTTCTACTCGACAACATTATAATACAACAATAAAAGAGGAAAATGATTTTTGGTTTAAACTCTTTATCATTAAGTTTAGTAATCCACTATAATATGATGATATTATTTCTGAATAAATTTATTTTTATATCTGAAAAGAGACTAATCTATCATATAGAGAAAAGTCATACTTTTTTGCCTAGTATAATTATGGTTGACAAAGACATAACTTATAATTTTAAACAAAAGGAGAATTAAATATAATTCCTCCCCCAAAGATTTAAGAATACAAAAAACTATTCGTAATAGAGTATACTAAAAAATAATTAATATTCATAAAAAGTATTTTTGCAAATTTAATAGAGGAGTATTGTATCTGATTGGTTAAGCCTATAAGAGATATATAACTGAATTTTCAAGGATTATCAGAGAAAATAAACCAGGAACTGCTACATGGATATCGGACCCCAGAGTCTAAAAAATACGAAATTGTCTTTCCATACTCCCGATTATTCGTATAAAGTACATAAAAAAATGGAGCTTAGCGCCCGAAATAGCCTATATATAAGAAACGTTCTCAACCAATTAATAAGATTAAATCTATAAAAGAATATTTTGCATTCCCGGTCCCTCCCAAACCCCCTCTCTTCTGCGCACCCCTAACCCCACCACACCCCTCCCCCCCCCCTCTTCTCCTTCTCTTCCCCGCACCTCTTCCCCACCCCTCCCCCCCCCCTCTGAAATTAAATATTATTCTTCTGATAAAATAGAACATTATTCAATTAATCTTTTATTCAATAGAAATAATTTTTATAGAGAATATCAAATATATTTCTATCAGAAACACTTTTGGCCAAAGATTTTAAAAAATTTCATGATAGTATATCTAAACAAAAAAATGAATTTTTGCCATAAAGCTTATTTCAATTTTATAATTTTTTTTCTATTTCATATAGGAAATGTTTGCCAAAAAAACATTTATTTCAGTAAAACATCTTGTCAAACCATTTTAATATAGTAAAATTTCCATAGAAAAGTTCTCAAAAATATTATTTCTACTAGAAAATATTTATTCTCTATAGAAAATAATGTGTGTTGAAATCTCCTCTCCTTCTTTTTCGATGTGTTACAAACGGAATGACACAGTTAATCCCATCCTATGGTGGAGGGTATAAAAATGAAAATACGATAAATGCGATCTTTAAATTTTATTAATACTAGATAAAAAGCTAGAGAGGTCCCAACAAAATGTCGTTATTTTAAAGATGACGCAGTTATTCTCCCACGTATGGTAAAAATCCGAGAAAACCCATATTACGGGTAGGCTAAGAAAATACTGTGTTGAATGAAAAAATTAAAATCGACCACATACTCACTATTTAGATTCGAATTGTTTGATGATCTAACATCCACAGATTCTAATTTTGCTCTTAACTTTAATCGATTTTACAATAACTTCGCTATCCATAAAAATCCTATGCTCAAAAATCATTCATTGTTCTTTGACAGACTTGCTGGCGATGGAAAAAGCAATTTTCTGGGTCATTTTTATAGGAAAACAAAAAAAAAAGAAAACCTCAAAAAGATGAGTTCTATTTTCGCTGTAGAAGCAAGAAACAACAAAAAAACGAATGTTTTTTGATATTTCTAGGATTTTCCTCCCAAATAAAATCTCTTGCTTCCTCCTCTTTTTCATTGTTTACTTTTCAGTAGCAGAGTAAATTTTTCGTTGCCTATTTTCAGGCATACATATATATAACTTTTTTGCTATTTCCGGTTGTTGCCATGTTGTTTTTAATCTTAGAAGAAAGAAAACTCAGCAACCTTGAGTTGTTTCGAAAGTTTTTTTTCTGCACGTTATCTTTTTCCGGCCAGAGAAAATTATATTCATTGTTTATTATGAGATGTTAACAATAACATGAGGAAGGCACAAGATATCATTTCATAAGATTTATTACCACTTGTCAATTTTCATACAAAAATATATGTGAATTTTTTTTTTCACATTTATATGTGCTTTATAAACCCACGCACACATACACTAACATTAACAGGAAATTTTTTTCATGTGCCTTTTAGCAGGGAGAACAAAAACAAACCATGACCAATATGACAATGACTTTTTCTTCTGTTGAAATCTTGGTGGGGGAAATCACAAAAAGGCCACATTGAAAAACATGTGTAAGAAATAAATCGAAAAACAACAAAACTTTTATGAGTTTTTATTTCTACCCACAAATATTTCAGTAAAGTCGATTTCTAGTTAGGTCTCCTAATACCACTTCCCGTACATTTGCTATCACATACGCCTTCTTACACAGTTATTATAATTTTTGTCTAACATTATTGGTCGCTGAAAGTTACCACCCATGAAAGATTTTTGATAATAAACGTGTTTTCTTTATTAGAATTTTGTAGCATACTTTTAGACGCTATTTCTATTAAATTAAAAATTATAATAATTATAAATTTTAATTTAATTTAATTTAATTTAATTTAATTTAATTTAATTTAATTTTAATTTAATTTAATTTAATTTAATTTAATTTAATTTAATTTAATTTAATTTAATTTAATTTAATTTAATTTAATTTAATTTAATTTAATTTAATTTAATTTAATTAAATTAATTTAAATTTAAATTTAATTTAATTTAAATTTAATTTAATTTAATTTAATTTAATAATTTAATTTAATTTAATTTAATTTAATTTAATTTAATTTAATTTAATTTAATTTAATTTAATTTAATTAATTTAATTAATTAATTTAATTTAATTTAATTTAATTTAATTTAATTTAATTTAATTTAATTTAATTTAATTTAATTTAATTTAATTTAATTTAATTAATTTAATTTAATTTAATTAATTTAATTTAATTTATTTAATTTATTTAATTAATTTAATTTAATTTAATTTAATTTAATTTAATTTAATTTAATTTAATTTAATTTAATTTAATTTAATTTAATTTAATTTAATTTAATTTAATTTAATTTAATTTAATTTAATTTAATTTAATTTAATTTAATTTAATTATTTAATTTAATTTAATTTAATTTATTAGAGACAGATTTAATTTAATTTAATTTAATTTAATTTAATTTAATTTAATTTAATTTAATTTAATTTAATTTAATTTAATTTAATTTAATTTAATTTAATTTAATTTTAATTTAATTTAATTTAATTTAATTAATTTAATTTTAATTTAATTTAATTTAATTTAATTTAATATTTAATTTAATTTAATTTCTTATTTAATTTAATTTAATTTAATTTAATTTAATTTAATTTAATTTAATTTAATTTAATTTAATTTAATTTAATTTAATTTAATTTAATTTAATTTAATTTAATTTAATTTATTTATTTACATCTATTTAATTTAATTTAATTTAATTTAATTTAATTTAATTTAATTTAATTTAATTTAATTTAATTTAATTAATTTAATTTAATTTAATTTAATTTAATTTAATTTAATTTAATTTAATTTAATTTAATTTAATTTAATTTAATTTAATTTATTTATTAATTAATTAATTTTATAAATAATTATTATAATTATAATTTATTTAATAATTTAATTAATTTAATTTATAATATATTAATATTATATATTAATATTAATTTATTAATTTCTAATTAATTTTCAAAATTTTAATTAAGCAAAATTAACATGTTTAGTTTTGCAGAGATTTTTCGTCAGTATATCGGCGATCATGTCATTAGTTGGACAATATTTAAGTTCCACCTCCTTATTTCGAACCACTTCCCTCACATGGTGAAATTTGATGTCTATATGTTTTGTTCGATTGTGGAATACGGGATTTTGAGCTAACTTGTAAGCTCCTTGATTATCTACGTTTAATAGAACTGGATCATCACTAATATATTCCATTTCTCTCAACAACCGCCTCAAGTATATTGCCTCCTTTGCTGCATTTGACATTGCCATATATTCGGCTTCTGTGCTACTGAGTGCCACTGTTTTTTGCTTTTTGCTTTCCCAGGATATAGCAACCATCCATTCAAATAAAGAATATATATGCCAGTATAAGATTTCGCGATAAGTAATTGCAACTTGCCCAAATCTGCATCTCTGCAAAACCATAAAAACATTTTTGTCCAGCTTTTGAATAACAAACCGTAAATTTACTGTTTTCTGCTAGAACCGCAGAATATTTTTCCGGCTTGCTAACTACCGTGTTCAACACTGAGGATCCTGGCATTTTCTCTCATGCAAAGTTTAATTTAACCGAAATGCAAAATATCGGGGGCGCGTCGTTTTATTGGGCAAGATACGTCAATGCTCCAATATATTGGATTGATATTCCATGTTGATTTGCTTTCTTGCTATTTTCCGGTCACATTTAAAAAACTTGATATCCTGGCACTAACCGGCAATGATGACGATTCCTGCAATCTTTCATTCGGCGTAATTGTTCTAGCATGTTTTGACATATTGAATCTGGCTTAATTTTAATGTCAACGCCGTAATATTTTTTCCGTTCAAGCTCGGCAATGCCTAAGAAAATGTTGTAGTCTTCCTTTGTCACCTGATATCAAATTCTGGCAGGCAATTTTTGAGATTTCAAATTCAGTAATTTCTTGTTCGCGTCTTGCATGCTATGAAATAATATCAATCAAACATATACTGCTAACTAAGATGACTCATATTTTTCTTTTTCATTTTGTAATAAACATGGGCTGCATTTCGAATTGGTTGAAATCCGAAACTCTTCAAAAAACCATCCACAATTTTTCATTCAAACACGCCCTGACTGTTTTTAACCATAAATGGCTTTTCGTAATTTAAAAAAGCTTTTCCTGCTTCAATATTGCAATTTTCTTGGTGGCATCAATATATACGTTTCAATTGTAATTCGCTGTTCAAATAAGCCTGTACTTACGTCGTATTTGGTGTAAGTGCATCCTCTGCGCTGAACAGCAATAGCCAGAAGTAATCTAATTGTAGGCATATCTTACCCCTGGGGAGAATGTCTCTTTGTAGTCGATCCCATATCGCTGACTACATCCTTTGGCTACCGAAAACGTCTTTATATCTTTCGAAGCTTCCCATGCTTATTTCTCCTTCAGTGGTCAAACACCACTTTACATCACAATTGCTTTTAGACTTCGTAGGCAGTGACCACATTCAATTCCATGTACCAATTTTTCTGCAATGCACTGAATTCGGCTTTCATAGCTTCTTGCCACTTATTTGAATTTTCGCTTTCCATAGCTTCTGCAACCGTCTGAGGTATATTTTCAGTTCTCATACCATTTAAAACGTTATATATCTTTTTAGGTCTTCCGGGTTTTCCTGTTCGTTGAATCTTCGGTCTTCCAGGACCAACTCTTGGTGTCTCCTCCTGGCCATCAGAACTCGAAATTTCATCGGCTGTTCCAAAATTTTCATCGTCGTTGTTATCATTTTCTAAATTTTCGATAGCTCCTGTTCAGTTTTCAAGTCTGAGTTATCTTAATGGCTTTTATTTTTCTAACTTGTTCTTCTTGATATTTTTGCAAAATAAAATGTAAAAGCAACTTCCTTTGGGCATTTCTCCACATTTTCCTGAATTTTATCCTCATCGAAATACCAAACGTCTCTTCTCTCTATCACCATTTTCTGTTTCTTATCGTATAGTCGGTATGCTTTTGAGACTAATGAGTAACCCACTATTATGTACTCTTGTCCCCTTTTTTCGAACTTGCGCTTATAATGTTTATTTAAAGCTACACAATAAGATCCAAATGTCCGTAAATGACTTACATTTGGTTTCTTACCATGCCATGCCTCATATGGTGTCATGTCCTTTATACGCTTGCCGTGGAAGCAATCGGTTTCTCAATAAGCTGCTGTCATTAATAGCTTCTGCCCATAGTTCAATCTCCACTTTCCAGCATGTAACATCAATTGTTCTTGCCAAATCTCGACAAGCGTTCTATTGGCGCGTTCTGGGCCAGATCCGTTTTGCTGAGGACTATAAGGAATAGTAAGCTGCCTGATTATCCCACAAGCTCTTTAGATAATTGTCAAATTCTTTGTTGATATACTCCCCACCGTTGTCGCTTCGAAGAATTTTTATTTTCTTGCCAGTTTGTCTTTCTACCATTAATTGAAATTCTTTGAATTTTCCAAATACTTCGGTCTTCGATTTCAAAAAATACACAAAAATTCTCCGGGACTTGTCATCTATGAATGTCAAGAAATATTTAGAACCTCCAACAGATGGAACTGAAATTGGCCCGCAAACGTCACTATGAATAACTTCTAGGATTTCTTTTGCAGAACTTTCAGACTCTTTTGGGAATGGTAATGTGTGTAATTTTCCCATCATACAACTCCTGCACTTTGTATCGTTCGATCCTTTGACGATATTTAATCCCTTTACCATTTCCTTAGATGCAAGTTCATCTAAGCTTTTGTTATTCAAATGGCCGTACCGATTGTGCCAAACATTTGTTGCCATCATAAAGTTCTTTTCGTGTCGATTTTCTACCACAAACATGTCATCAACTTTTAATGCTCTCAATACAATTTCATCAAATTTCGTTCTTATGATAGCTCCAGATTTCGTAAATGTAGCTTTCAATCCTTGGTAAACTGCCTACTAACGGATAATGAAATTATAAGCTTGAAGTTCTGGCGAAATATAAAACATTTTTTAGGTAACGTCACAATCTTTCCGTTTTATCAATTATTTCGCCCCTGCCTACAGCCTTCAAAAAAAAAATTGCTTACCAGCCCAGTGCAATTCTTTCATTATGTTTTCGCTCAAAATTCGGTGAATAATTTTCTGTCATTGCACAATATGTGGCCGTCGGCGCCGGCCTATCTATAATACCATTTTGAATTTATTTAGGGCTTACCTGCTTCTGCAATAGCTATCATCGTAAAGGACTGATTTTTGTTCTTAGACTGACTTGCTTCACAATTGTTGGCGTAATGACCAATTTGTCCACATGAGAAACATTTTCCTTTGAATTGTTTCTGTTTTTCACCTTTACCTTTATAATTGTTCTTTGATGCATAACCTGAAGATTTTTCTATCCTTTGCAAACGATTCTGTTTGATTTTGCTGCGAACGCCTGTTGTTCCGGTAATTCTTCTTTCTCCATTTGACACTTTCTCTCAGCTTCCTCTAGAAGTTTCTGCTTCAATGATGAAAAAGTAGGCAATTTGTCTCTCGTTTCGATTGCTACTACAAAATTTTCATAATGTCTTGGAAGGCTCGTCAATAGCATTATCGTTAAAAGCTCCTCCTGAATCTGTATTCCTATTTCGGCTAATTTTTCAGATATTTCCACAAATTCCGTTAAGATGTTGGCGTCATGAATACCATTTTTCCTATCATACCAAACACAAGCAAACTTCTTGTACAATGCCACTTTCTGCATTGGACCTTGAGGTTTGTGAACTTCTTGTAATTTTATCCATGCCTCCAACGATGTGTTACAATTCTTTATTAAATTTAGCTGAGATGGTTTCACGCTTAAGATTATAGTTGCAAGAGCTTTCTGGTCTTCCTCCACCAATTTTGTTGTTTCGGCATCTTTCTTTGCTGGATCTATTTTTTGGACCCCGCTGACTATACCCCATTGACCACAATGGATGTAGCACGCTTTCTCATGCTGAATGCGCCAGCTTTTCATAGTTGCCCTCTACCAGCTTTTCAATTTGGCAAAGATGGAATTTCATTTTTTCAGTTAATTTATTGCCTTTTTCACAATTTCAAAATGTCACATATTCAAAAAAAAAAAAAAAAAAACACAACACAGCACGCAAACGCAATATGTTCATGGGGCTCATAAACTGTTAGTTTTGAATCGTTTTATTGACTGACTTTTAAATATTTACAATGAATACATACTTATAAGAATGTTTACAAACTCCAATGACTACTATGATAGATATAAAATACTAAAAAACAAAAGTTAAGTGAAAACATACATGATGTATTCGAGATATATCAAAATCAATTAACTTCAAATATAAATTTAATTTAATTTAAATGTTAGATTTAATTTAATTTAATTTAATTTAATTAAATTAATTTGAATTAATTTAATTTAAATTTAATTTAATTTAATTTAATTTAATTTAAATTTAATTTAATTTAATTTAATTTAATTTAATTAATTAATTTTAATTTAATTTAATTTAATTTAATTTAATTTAATTTAAATTAATTTAATTTAATTTAATTTAATTTAATTTTAATTTAATTTGAATTTATTTAATTTAATTTATTTAATTATTTAATTTTAATGTATAGTAATTATTA
>PGFW01036846.1:14165-25783 GCA_003123925.1 Haematobia irritans | reverse complement strand
AGAGAGAAGATCTTTTACTCCCTCTCTCTCTTTTTATAGCCCCTAACAAAAAAAAAATTAAAAATTTAGAAAAAGGGTGCATTGGGCTGCGTAATAATAAATTTTTCACGATAAGCAATTTTTCTTATACTTAAATAATTTTTAAATTGAATTTTCTGTTGTTTTGGGCACAAGAAAATCAGTTGTCAGTTTGTTGGAGGGGCCAGGCTCTGTTTGTGTCACACATTCGAGTGGAAAACCGCATGTTGTTTAGCCAGTAGAAAATTTTCTTAACAGAGTCATTAACCGATTAATTAGTTTGGAATTGCTGTTTTTTTTTCGGGCTGGCCGGGAGAAAGGAAATTTTGTTGTTCTTCCCTTGCAGCAAGGACGAAAACGTAAAGCTTGTTTCGTGCCGAAAGTAAGAATAAACAAGGAATGAATGTCAAAAACAGACTAATTGAGTACACTCAAACATCGAAGAGAACAACACCAGAAAGCTGGCAAATGAACAACCGTCAGAACATGAAGACATTGATGTTAATTTAACTCGAACGTTTTTTAATGGTAAAATGGGCGATTTTTCTTGCCTGGTATATTGAGCACTATCTTACAAGGCCACCTGCTTATCACAAGACATATCTCAGTATAAAAAATATCGCCACTAAACATTATCCTGGATAAAATAGTAGGAAATAGCTGAGAAGGAATATTATACTCCTATAGAAACACAATTTTGACTAAATTTTCTATAGAAATAAAATTTTTACCAAAATTTCAGTATGAAATAAAATTTGACAAAATTTCTATAAAAATAAATTATATTGACAAAATTTCCAAAAAAAATAAAATTTGTGGACAAACTTTTTATAGAATAAAATTTTAACAAAACTTGTTCTATAGAAATAAAATTTTGCCAAATTTCTAAAGAGAATAAAAGTTTTGGCAACAATTTTCTACCAGAAATGAATATTTTTGAGAAAATTTCTATAGAAATAAAATATTGAAAAAAATTTTCTATAGGAATAAAATTTTGCAAAAATTTCTAATAAGAAATTATAAATTTGGCAAAAATGTTTGCTATAGAAAATAAAATTTTGGCAAAAATTTGTCTATTAGAAATAAAATTTGGCAAAATTTGCTAGCGAAATAAAACTGTGACAAAATTTTCTAGTAAAATAAAATTTTGAAACAAAAAAATTCTGTAAAATTAATATTTTGAACAAAAATTTCTGTGAAATAATATTTTGACAAAATTTTTTAAATTTGACAAAATTTCTGTAGAAATTAACATTTTGACAAAATTTCTAACTAGAAAAAAATTTTGCAAAACATTTTCTATAAAATAAGATTTTGACAAAATTTTCTATAAAAATAAAATTTTTTAATAGAAATAAAAATTTTGACAAAAATTTCCTATAGAAATAAAAATTTTGACAAAAATTTTTGCCGAAAAACCAAAATTTTCTATAGCAAATAAAAAATTTTGAACAAAATTTTCCTAAGAAATAAACTTTGTGAGCAAAGTTTTTTTTATAATTATTATTTGCTATAGTTCGCTTGAGGTCATGTGAATAAAAACAGATTTGTTGTTTTTTGAGTTGTATTTTTTATATTTAAAATTTTCCAATATTTTTAATATAAAAATACAACTCAAAAAACAAACTAACATCTTGATTTTTTTCACGATGACCTCAAGCCGATAACTAAGCAATATAATTAAAAAGTTTAAAAGGTCAACTAATTAAAACAACAGTTTTTTTTAATAAAATCAAATGTTTGAACAGTACATTCTATGGAAATGGAAAGTTTTGACAAAATTTTCTAGTGAAATAAATTTTTTAACAAAATTTTTCTATAAACAATAACATTTTGGCAAAAAAATTTTATTAGCAATAATAAGTTTTAACAAAATTTTTATAGAAATAAATTTTGACATAAAGTTTGTAGCAATAAAATTGGAAATAAAATTTTAAATGTATGAAAAATTGAGATTTTCTAATAGAAATAAAATTTTGACAACATTTTCTAATAGAAGTAAACTTTGGAGAAAATTTTCTATAATAATAAAATTTTTGACAAATGTTTCTAAAATAGAAATACAAATTTTGACAAATTTTCTAATAGACATAAAATTTTGACAAATTTTCTATACGAAATAAAATTTTGGAAAAATTTTCCATGAAAAAAAAATTATGTAAACAATTTTCTATGGAAATAAAATTTTTAAACAAAATTTTCTATAACAATAACATTTTGCAAAAAAAAATTATAGCAAATCAATTTTAAACAAATTTTCTATAGAATACAATGTTTTTTTTAAGCAAAATTTCTATAAAATAAAATTTTCTATAGTAAATAACAAAAATATGACAATTTTTACAAAAATTTCTTATTAGAAATAAAATTGGACAAAATTTCGTATAGATATTAAATTTCTGACAAAACTTCGCCTATAGAAATAAAAATTTGACAAAGTTTTCTAATTGAAATAAAACATTAAAAATTTTTATGGGAGTAAAATTGACAAATCTTCCATAGAAATAAATTTTTGACAAAATTTGTTTTTATTTTGGCAAAAAAATTTTCTATAGAAATAAAAATTTTGACAAAAAATTGTTGGCATAGAAGTAATTTTTCAAATTGTTTTTTATTTTGGCAAAAATATTTCTATAGAAATAAATGTTGAGCAAACATTTTCTAAAACATATAAAATTTGGGGCAAAATTTCTTATAGAATAAAATGTGGACAAAATTTCTAATAGAAATGAAAATTTTGACAAATTGTGTTTTTATGTTGCAAAAATTTATATAGATAATAAAAATGTTGACAAAGATTTTCCATAGATAGTAAAATTTTGAACAAAAATTGTTTGTATTTTGCTGAACATTTTCTAATAGAAATGAAAATTTTTGACGCAAAATTTCCATAGAAATAAAATTTTGACAAATTCTATAGAGATAAAATTTTTGACAGAATTTTTTATAGAAATAAAATTTGTTGTTTGTTTTTTAAATTGCAGCTTAAGAACCATACATTGACTAAATACAAAAGTGATTAACCAACAGAGGAAAAAGAATGTTTGTCCAAATTATTTGGGCAAAGCGCCTATAGACTGCAGAGATGGTTGGAGGGCGCCACGTTTCGGATTACCACATTCCTCATCAGCATCCATGCTACTTGCAGGCAGAACTATCACACAAAAAGAGGTAATAAATAATCAAATAAATTTGACAAAATCTTCATTCGGTTAAGTAAATTCTGTGTAGTTTAGTCCACGCAAAATGGTTTTAAGCTGAGATCAAAAACAACAAATATGATAAAGTACAAACCCAACAGATAAAAACAAAAACGTAAAATATAATTTTGACAATATTTTCTAGAGAAATAAAATTTTGACAGAAATTTTCTAATAGATAATAAAAATTTTGCAAAAATTTGTCTAATAGAAATAAAAATTTTTGACAAAATTTTCTATAGAAATGAAAATTTTGAACAAGAAATTTTCTTATAGAAATAAAATTTTGAACAAAAATTATCTATAAGGTATAAAAATTTTGACAAAATTTTATACAGAAATAAAATTTTGACAAAAATTTTCTATAGAAATAAACTTCTGGAAAATTTTTCTATAAAAAATAAAATATTCTGGAAAAATTTTTGCCTATAAATTAAAATTCCTGGAAAATTTTCTATAGAAATAAAAATTTTGACAAAATTTTGTATATAAATAAAATTTTGATAAAATTTTCTGTAATCTTGACAAGATTTTCTATAAGAATACAATTTTCTATAGAAATAAAATCTTGGCAAAATTTTCTGCAATTTTGACAAAATTTTCTATAAGAAAAAAATGTTTGACAAAATTTTCTATTGAAATAAAATCTTGACAAAATTATCTATAGAATTAAAATTTTGACAAATTTCTTAGAAATAAAATTTTGGTCAATAATTTTCGAAAAAGAAAATAAATACTTGACAAAATTTTCATATAGAAATAAAATTTTGGCAAAAAATTTTCCATAGAATAAAATTTGAACAAAACTTGTTTTATTTGCAAAAATTTTTTCTATAGAAATAAAATTTTGACAAGAACTTTCCATAGAAGTAGAGATTTTAAACAAAATGTTTTATTTTGCAAAGATTTTCTATCTAGAAATAAAATTTTGACAATATGTTCTATAGAAATAAATTTTGACCAAAATTTCTATAGAAATAAATTTGACAGAATTTCTAAAGAAAATAAAAATATTGACAAATTTTTCTATAGAAATAAAATTTTGAGAAAATTTTCTATAGAAATAACATTTTGACTTTATTTTAAATATTCTGAATTTTTAGTTTATTTTAGTTTAATGTTCTTTGTTAAAATAAATTTTGACAAGCATTTTTAGTTTATCCCACATTAATGATTTATTTAGTTTAAAGCAAACCATTAAAAACTAAAATTTACACCAATTATTCCAGGAAATATATTCTCAGTCACATTTGTTGACATGTTCGTTTTTGTTCAGTATCGACTTTGGTGGAATTAAATCCCAGTAGAAAAAAAGTTTAATTACAAAACTATTGTGTACATATGGAGGTTCTCAAGGAGTTTATGACCATGTTTGGTGTAATTATTCGTCTAAGTGGTTGTGGTTTGTTTTTTCATATTTTCCATAGAAAAAGTTTTTCGTAACTTTCAATTCCAACGAAACATTAAATGGGGGGAAAGGATACTTTCGACCCTGTTGTCAATACAAGATTTTTTTCAGCGCTCGCATTTATTGAAGGCTTAGGAGAAATGGAGGGTAGCAACTGCCACTAAGAGAATTCGAATGAGCTCTAGTTTAACAACACCAATAAACCTGACAACTTTTCAACATTCCCCCAAGATCAGGCTCGAAAAAAAACAAACAAATAAAGGGCAAAAGTTTTATATTTCTAAAACCAAAGATCGTCAATTTAATTACAAAATGCTAAATGGAAACTTTAAGTGTAATTGCCCAAAATTAAAGTCAGACCACAAAAGTTAAGTGTAGGTTTGTGCAAAATGAGGTTTTTATTCAAATGCTACCACAATATTTCTAAAAGTAGGCGAAAATTTTAAGATACTAAAGTTATCCCCTGCGGATTTCAAGGAAATCATTAAATGCAATAATAACAACCCAAAGAAATTGTTAGTAGATCACAGCAGAAAAATCAGTTTAAAAAACAAAAATTTTGAGGAAAAGGGAGAAAGTGGTGCTAAAACCACCCCCAGATACATATTTTCCCAGAAAAATGCAAAACTATTGGAGTGTAAGGTGTAACAAAGATCGAAAAAATATATGCAAAAACACAGATTTTTCGCATTAAAAAAAAAAAAAAAAACAAACGCAAATACGCATTTACCTTTTCATTTCATTCTTGCAGGCCACGCGGGGGGGGTTTTTTTAATTAATCCATTTACTTGTTGTAAATATTGCCCCTTTGGTTTTTCTTTTACGAACTCCTGGTTTCTTAATAAGCAAAGTCTGCAGTTTTTTTTTGCACTGACTAACCCTGTGCTGTATAAGAATTTAATATTTAATTAAAGTTATGTATTTTTTCTTGCATTTTTGCACAGGAGGACAATTGCATTAACAAGAAATGGAAATTTGTACCACAACTACTGGACATCCCATGGACAAAAAAGCAAAATACAAATTAATGAAATCTTACGCAATAAGCGATGAACGTGTTTTTTCTTTATTGGAAAATAATCAATGAATTTAATAAAAACATAGTAAGAAAGTCTAAAGTCGGGCGGACTGACATATATCGATACCTCACAACAATTGCAGATCACAATTTCGACTACCATCATGAAATCCGCAGATGTGTTGGGTGCTATATATAAACTTTATGTCCCAAATATATATATATATTAATATATATATATATATATATATTATCATATATATATATATATATATATATATATATTATATATAATATATATATATATATATATAGATATATATATATATATATATAATATATAATTAATATCTACTATATATTATATTAATAACTATATATATTATATATATATATATATATATATATATATACCTACTATATATAAATATATATATTCACAATAATCAATTTACGATACACTTTCAGAGATGACATAACTAAAATAATACAACACTCATATAAACAAAAATATATAATAAGTATCCCATACATATGTTACAAATCAACACACCAATATGCATAACATACTATCGAAATTTGCAACCGATAAATACCAAGCAATCAAAATCTGGCACCTTTAAACTGACACAAATCAATATTATTCACTACTACCTGTCAATATTTAAAATAAAATATACAGGACTAAATTAAACATGTATAATTAGTAGATATGTTCGACAAGATTAATGAAGTACATTAGTGAAAACTTAAATAATCTATATAATTAAGATAATTCAGTAGAATCAGCTAAAAATCTTAATACGGGATCTAATCAATAGACCCAATAAAAGAATAATATAAGTGTAATAGTACCATCACAGAAACAAAAATAATTAATTTCTAATAAAGAATATTGCCATCAAATTTGAAAGAAATTTTGTAAAAATTTTATTTCCATTACGAAAATAATTTGTCAATGTAAAGTTTCTATAGAAGCAATTTGTAACAATAATATATTCTATATGAAAATATATTCAAATTTTTTTCTATGAATTTTCTCAAAAATTTAATTTTTATAGAAAATTTTCAAAATTTTATTTCTATAGAAAATTTTTGTCAAATTTTATTTCTATAAGAAAATTTTGAAAAATTTTGTTTTCTAATAGCAAATTTTTTTTCTTAGGAAAAAAATTTTGCAAAATTTATTTCTATAGAAATTGTGTCAAAATTTTATTTCTATAGAAATTTTGTTTAAGAATTTTAATCATTAAATTTTGCAATTTTTCTTTAATTATGATCACATACCTGGTGGTGGAGCAGAATGCTAAAGAAAATATGATAATAAAAAAAAATTTTTGTAAATCTTAACCAATTTTTATGCAGATTTTGCAATTTTGTATTTCTATAGAACATTTTTGTCAAAATTGTATTTCTATAGAAAATTTTTGTCAAAATTTTATTTCATATAGAAAATTTTGTCAAAATTTTATTTCGCTTCTAGACTTAAAAATTTACAAACACAATCAGCTAATACCCTGGGGTGGAGCATAATGCCCAGAAAATATATACATAAAAAATTTTTAAATTCAAACAATTTTTTAATGCAATCTTGCAAATTGTTGTATTTTATAGAAAATTTGTCAAAATTTTAATTTCTATCGAAATTATGTTCGAAATTTTAAATTCTAATAGAAAATTTTTGTCAAAAATGTTATTATATACGAAATTTTGTCAAAAATTTTAATGATTCTACTAGATTAATTCCTTTTCAAGATTTTCACTTTCAATAGAAAATTTTTGTCAAGAATTTTTTCTTATAGAAAATTTTTTTCAAAATATTGCAGAAAATTTTGCCAACGATCTTTATGTCTCTATAGAAAAATTGTATTCGTTATAGAAAATCTTGTCAAAATTACAGAAAACTTTTATCAAAGTTTTATTTCTTATACAAAATTCAAAATTTTGTTTTCAAAGAAATTTTCGCAGAAGTTTATTTCCATAAGAAATTTTGTCAAGATTCTATTCTTATAGAAAATTTTGTTCCAAATCTTTATTCTATACAAAAAATTTTGTCAAAATTTATTTCTAAGAAAATCTCTTGTCAAATTACAGGAAAATTTTGCTCAAGATTCTATTTCTAAAAGAAATTTTCCAGAAGTTTACATCTTCCATTTTATTTGCTAGTCGAAAATTATGTCGAAATTTATATTCCTCTATAAAAAAATTTGTCAAAATGTTTATTTTACGTGTAAAAATTTTAAATTCTACTAGATAATTTTGTCACAAGATTTATCTGAAAGAAAATTTTGCTCCAAAATTTTTTCTTAATAGAAAATTTTGTCAAAGATATCTACAGGAAATTTCTGCCAAGATTTTATTTCTATAGAAAATTTTAGTTCTTATAGAAATCTTGTCAAAATACAGAAAATTTTGTCAAATTTTTGCGATACAAAAATTTTGTCAAAATTTTATTTCTAAGGAAATTTTCCAAAATTTATTTCTAATAGAAAATTTTGTCAAATTTATTCTTATAGAAAATTTTGTCAAATTTTATTTCTATACAGAAACTTTTGTCAAAAATTTTATTTCTATAGAAAAATTTCCAAGTATTTTATTTCTATAGAAAAATTTTCCAGAATTTTAATTCTATAGAAATAATTTTCCAGCAATTTTATTTCTACTAGAAAAATTTTCTTCCAGAAGATTTATTTTATACGAAAAACTATTTGTCCATTAAGCTTTATTTCTATAAGAAATTTCTGTCAAAATTTATTTCTATATAACATTTTGTCAAAATTTATCCTATTAAGTAAATTTTGTCCAAAATTTATTCTAAAAGAAAAAAATATTGTCAAAATATATTTCGTTTATTTTCTTTATTGATTGGTTTGTACCTTTAATCATCAGTTCTGTTGTTTCGATCTCAGCTTTAAACTCAATTGCGTGACAAAACTACAACAATAGCCTTAACCAACAGAGGAGAACGAAATATTTGTCAATTTCATCTGATTATTCTCCATTTGGTGATAGTTTTGCCTGCAAGTAGAGGAATGCTGAATGAGGAATTGTGGTAACTTCCGAAACGTGCGTCCATCCAACCATTTAAGTCTATTACGGGCTTTGTCCAAAGAAAATTTGACCAAACATTCTTTTCCTGTTGGTTAAGGCTAGCTGCTTGTAGTTTTAGTCAACGCAATGGTTTATAGCTGAGTATCAAAAACAGAAAATAAAATTATATTTCTATAGAAAAATGTTGTCAACAATGTATTCTATAGAAAATTTTATCAACAATTTTATTTCTATAGAAATTTTAGTAAAAATTTATTTCCTGTAAAAATTTTGTCAATTTTTTTTAATAGAATAGTTGGTCAAAATTTTATTTCTAATATGAATAGTTTGTCAAAATGTTATTTCTTATAGAAATTTTTGCAAAACTTTATTCCATACAATTTTTTTGTAAATTTTATTCATAAAATTTTTTTAATTTTTTTCTATAATTTTTTTTTTAAAATTTTTATTTTTATAGAAAGTCTTCTCGTAAATTTTATTTCTATTAAAATTTTTTATCAAAATTTTAATTTCTATTGAATAATTTTGTAAAAATTATATTCCTTTAGAAAAATTGTGTCAAATTATATTTCTGTAAAAAATGTACAATTTTATTTCTAATAGAATTTGTTATTCAAAAATTTATTTCTATGGAAAATTTTGTCAAAAATTTAAATTCTATATAAAATCTTTCGCAAATATTTTATTCTATTAGAAATTTTGTCAAACATTTTAATACTCGATATATCCATATGGTCTATATCATCTCCTTCTGTGTGTTGGAAAGATACTTCCCTAACTTATAACACCCTGCTTCCACGGTATGATTCAGAGATATAAAAACATAACCAAATCTTATTTTCTCTTTGAATATTGAAGCTGTTCTACAAGACCAGCTAAACCCTCCAGGCTGGAAGCAAATCAGTCAGGCCCAAAAAGCCACAAACAAACAAGTCAGGCGTCATCATACACCTTTTGCGTTATCTTCAAAAGAAATTGAAAAATAAACTACAAAATATGGCACATGGTATACACAAAATGATGGAGGATTTGTTTTCCTTTATCAATGAGAGAATTGGAAAAAAAACGAAACTGTGCAAAAAAATTCTGTATGTCTGAACCATTGACTAGGATATGGAGTAAAGCAAAAAACTCAAGATGTTATGGTTAAAGGAATTGTTGTGAAATTCAGCTATCAGCCGAAATTCTTTATCATTAAAATCAAAAGTAATAATTCCACCCTTGAGAGGGGATATTAGAAGATATTCGTCTTCGGTTGTGAGCGAATTCCAAAAAGATGATGTTTTATTTTATATTAAAAGTGAAAGCATATAGATCATGTTAGGAGGTTTTTAAAGTAACAAAGATGAAACGAAAGTACGTTAAATGCAAATAATTCAAGCTGCGTAAAGTAGAAATCGTGACGAGGCGCGAATATCCTATACCCTGAATCAAGAATACTTAAGCTGTTGAAGAGTTATGATTAAAATGCGTTTGGAAAGAATAAACCCAAAGCAAGGCCAAAATTTCGACTTTAATTTACTTTGTTCAGTAATTTCATTTCTGTTTTTGCCAAAATATCTCATAAAAGTATGAAATTAATTTGTAATAATTAAAAATCAGAATGTGTTAATATTTTTTTAAGTTTTTAATCCGCTAGACAAAATTATGATTGATCACTCTTTATCAGTTACTCACTCTTTATCAGTTACACATATATGTTCATATCTTTAATACACTCTATTCGAGTATTATGTATTCGATATAAAAAAAGTACTAAATAAAATTCCTTAAGTTAAAGGAATTTTTTGATCTCCACCTACACATCTTAGTGCCGTCAACACCTGTAGTTATTTTACTATGGTATTTTACCTTCTGAAAAATAGATTACATCAATCTCTGTTTCTCCCCACATATATAAGAGAGTGAGAGAGATTGGAAATATATGAACATGAAACTCATACAATACAACCACACCCAATGTTGGAGACAATCACGACTGCCTTACAGCAAAAAGGTGTGATAGTTGTACTCAAAAGGACACTTTAGTTTCCTTGCTCATCAATTGTTATCAGCCATCGTTAAGCACAACACTCTTAAGTGAATACCATCCCACAACATATTGTAGGTCAACATTGTCTATCGCACCACATGCATATGTGGAAAATATAACAAGAGTTGTTGTTGTTAATAAACACTTTCAGAAAATAGCTACCCAGCAAACATTTTTCTTATAGAAATAAAATTTTGAAAAAATTGTGACAAAATTTTCTATAGAAATAAAATTTTTAAAAAAATTTCCAACGAAATATTCTTAGAAATAATAATTTGTGACAAAATTTTCTATAGAAATAAAATTTTGCCAAAAATTTTTCTATACAAAATAAACATGTTAACAAAATTTTCTAATAGAAATAAAATTTGCAAAAATTTTCTATAGAAATAAACTGTAACAAAATTTTCTATAGAAATAAAATTTTTAAACAATTTCGAAAAATATTCTAAAAAAATAAAATTTGGACAAAATTTTCTATAAAATAAAATTTTGACAAAAATTGTTCTATAGAAATAATTTGCAAAAAATTTTCTAAGAAATAAATTTGACAAAATGTTCTATAGAAATAAAATTTTCGACAAAATTTTCTTGAAAAATAAATTTTGAAAATGCCTCCAGGAAAAAAGGTTGTACAAAATTCTCTGTAGACATAAAATTTTTGACAAAATTTGTTCTACAGAAATAAAATTTGTGGAAAAAATTTTCTATAGAAATAAAAATTTTGAAAAAATTTCCTCATAGAATTGAAATTTTGTTAAATTTTTCTATTGAAATTAAATATTTACAAAATTTTCTATAGAAATCAATATTTGACAAAAATTTTCTTTAGAAATAGAATTTTGATAATTTTTCTATAAGAAATAATTATCGTGACCAAAATTTCTCGGA
>PGFW01036838.1:13896-24301 GCA_003123925.1 Haematobia irritans | reverse complement strand
CCGGACTTACGGCCGTACATACTTGTTTTTATATATTCTAGTGGCATTCGGTGTTGTTTCCCAATGGTGTAGCCATCTTTCCACCCCCGTTCAGAGCCCAACATTTGGAATTACAATCTTGTCCTCTTGTGCCTTAGCTCCCATTTATCATGTAATATTTATGTAGTGATATTAACTCCTTTATTCTTTAGTTTTTTGTGAGTGTATTGCTACGAGAGTTTGTATAAGCGCCATTTGTTATTTGACCATATTTCTAGTATCCTAGGATTAAAGAGATAAAGGGCTCATATATAAGTGCGTGAGTGTGTGTGAATTCGTGTATTGTGCGATAGCAGACTTAAATATAATTTTTCCCCGCAGACCAAAAACACAAAGTCCGATGCGTATATATTGTTAAATAAAATCTCCGTAGGTCGGAAAATCTAAGTAGTGCAACTATAGGCCCGAAGATCTCAGTAATGGAACTGTAGACCACAAAATCACAGATATTCAAAGATCTCTGTGATGGTATTGAATATTCGTAGATCTTAAAAATGTATTCGAAGATCTGAAAACTCCAAAATTGAACAATAGACTCGATTATTTCAAAGATAATTCCTAAGATCGAAGTGCTAAAGCTGTAGACACGAAGTCCTTGCAAGTGGAATTTTGAATTCTACCAATTGATTGCAGTTGTGGAAATGAAAATTTAAAGTTCACAGTGATCAAACTGAATATTCACAAATTCTCATTGGTATAAACTTATACATACGTAGATCTGCAAAGATCTCCAACTTTGGATACCAAGATCTGAATATCCCACGATTGAACATTAGGTCAGAAATTCTCCGTAGTCGAAGAAGATCTCCAAGGTGGAAATGTAATATCTAAGTGATGGGACCGTAGACACGAAGATCATAGTGGTGGAAAAAGATCTCAGTGGCGGGATTGTATGTTAGATCCGAAGATCTCAGTGGTGGAACTACAAATCCAATGATCTTAGTGGAGGAAATAGAGATCATATGATCTCGACGTTGGAAGATCTCAATGGTGGAACTGGAAATCCAAAGATCGCAGCGGTGAAACCTTAGATACGAAGATCTCGGACGTGAATCATTAGATTCGAAGATTTTAAGAAACTTAGATGGAACAGTGGGCGCGAAGATCTCAATGGTGAAACTGTCGATATAAAGATCTACATGATGGAAATATATATCCGAAAGAGAGATGATCAAAACGTTCTTCTAATTTGACATCATTTTCAATTCGTTTGAGAAAACCAAAAACTACACATAGCGCCGGTCTTTGTTTTGGCTCCGGAGAAGTATTTCATTCCCTCCTCCATTGTGCTTCACTACTGTCCCACCTAAACAATATATATATATAGTATATATATATAATATATATATATATAATATATATATATATAATATATATAATATATATATATATATATATATATATATATATATATAATATATATCTATATATATATATATATTATATATTATATATATATAATATATATATATAATACTATATATAATAAATATATATATATAATATAGATATATATATATATATATATATATATATATATATATATATATATATATATAAATTTGACAAAATTTGTGCTAACAGAAATAAAACTATGACAATTATATCAAATTATGAATTAAAAATTGTTATAAAATTTTCTATAAAGAAAATTTTGAGAAAATTCTTTAGAAAAAAAAATCTTGATCAAAAATTTTCTATAAAAATAAAATTGACAAAATTTTCTATAGAAATAAAATTCTGAAAAAATTAAATAAAAAAAATTTCTATAGAAATAAAATTTAGCAAAAAAAAATTCTTAGAAATAAATTTGAAAACATTTCTCTAGAGAAATAAAAATTTTGACATTTTCTTTAGAAATAATAATAAATAATAAAATTCAGCAAAATTTTTCAGCCAGAAATGATAATTTTGCAAAAAATTTTCTATAAGAAAATAATATTTGACAAAATTTTCTATAAAAATAAAAATTTTGATATCAATTTTCTTTACGGAAATAAATGGTGACAAAATTTCCAGTAGACGTAAATTTAAAAAAAAAAAAATTATAGGAATAAAATTTTGACGAGAAAATTTTCTATAGAAATAAAAATTTTTGCAAAAAGGTTCTGTGGAAATAAAATTTTAAAAAAATTTTCGTATAAAATAAAAAATTTTTTGCAAAAAATTTTCTAATAAAATTAAAATATGAAAAAAATGTTCTACAGAAATAAAATTTTTGACAAATTTTTATAGAAAATAAAATTTTGATAACAATTTCTGTTAAGGAAATAAAATGTGACAAATTTTCTGTAGACCGGTAAAATTAAAAAAAAAAAAAATTATAGGAATAAAATTTTGACGAAATTTTCTAATAGAAATAAAATTTTGCAAAAAAGATTCTGCTGGAAATAAAATTTTTTCAAAATTTCTAATAGAAATAAAAATTTTGCAAAAATTTCCTATAGAATAAAATTTTGGCAAAAATTTTCTATAGAAATAAGCATATTGCAAAAATTTTCAATAGAAATAAGATATTCCCAAATTTCTATAGAAATAAAATTGCATATAATTTCTATAAGAAAATAAAATTTTGACAAAAATTTTCCAATTAAAAAAAAAAAAAAAAACAATATTTAACATTTTGTAGAATCCTTCCTTGTCGTACGCAATGCTTTAATGTTTCCCGTATGTGAAATGAATTTGGTCTTGCTCGCCTGTGACAAACATTTTCCATAAATAACATTGGAATATTAAATAGTTTGCAAATTTTGTTTAGGTTTGTCATGTTGATAAAAAAGGTAATCCCCAATCAATGACTACAGGTCAACAATCAAAGATAAAGTGTCTGAATGTTTGCCCTAACAGCATCCAGATTTTGATATGAGGCTAACACGTTAATACCAAAATGAGATGCTAAATAATATGGCGCATTGATTTCTAATTTAAGAGGAACAGCAAATGTGTCGAATATGTATGTGTTTTTCGAGAGAGAGAGAGGCGAGAGAGGAAGAGAGAGGGAGAGTACTCCATTCGTGAAAAGGAGAAGCGAAAGAGACATCTATTACGTAATCTACATATATCTGTGACCATATACAAATTGGATTCAATTCAAAATCTCAATTCCAATTCCAGAAGTTTTTTTTTACAAAATTTTAGGTAATCAATGAAAATAAATAAACAGAAATGGAAATTTCTTCCAAATTATGAGGTGCGAATCAATGGGAAAAAAAATAAAATTGATAATTTTAAACTAGTCCATAGCAAAAAGCTTAAAAAAAATAAAAGAACCAGCAATGAAAAGTCTATAGTTTTGCAGGTCCGACTATTTTATGTCCTGCACACATTTTGAATATCTACATTAAGAATACCATCTCAAAATCCTTCAAAATTTCTTGGCTGCATATATAAAAGTTTTATGTTGCACATTACAAATATTTAAATCTTATAAAAATCTTAAAGCGATTGAATACCAAAAGGACCAAATCCTTGTGGTGTAATAAACAAAGCAAAATGGGCAAAAAAATCTACCCCTTTGCAAGTGATTGCCATTTAAGTTTGCAGCACTTATTATTCGCTATCTCTGGTCCCAAGTTGAACATTTCAAAAATTTTCAGTCTATCATGACAACTAAAGTGCCTTGCTAACTCTGGTGTCATAATGCCGTAAATGTTTCTAACTTCAAATGCCGATGTAAATATCTGGCTTGCAAATGCATTTTGTTTTTCTTTGCCAAAGAAATACTCGTAGCACGACAACTGGTCATGTGTCCATTGTAGCAAGAATTGGATTGAATTGAATAGAATTTACTAGCCGGCCTTTCTTGTTCAACATGTCGTGGGAAGGGGATTTTTTTTGCTATAGCCATGCAATGAATCAACTGCATCATTCGTAGCAATTGAAATTAAATTTTTTAAATTGTAATGCCGCACAATGTGTCAGCCAGCAATACATATGTTAAGCACAAATCGGTGGGAAATAAAAAGGAACAACAACATCATGAACAACGGCTTCAAACATGACTGTTTATGAGAATTCAGTGAACCATTTTATATGGAAGATGATATTAGGCAAATTCTGTTCATCTATATTGTATTCATTCAATTTTTTATTTACTTGCATAAGCTTTGGAAAGTCAAATTGAAAAATGGTTAAAAATTTTTTTAATTTTTATATTCTAAAGAAAATTTATGTCAAAATTTTATATCTATAGAAAAATTTTGTAAAAAATTTTTATTTTTTATAGAAAAATTTTTGTCAAAATTATATTTCTTTTAGAATATAAAATTTTGTCAAAATTTATTTTTATAAAAAAAATTGTTAAAATTTTATTTTCTAATTTTTTTCTCGATAAAAAGGCGACTTCCTTTAAATGGCCAAGGTTGCAAACGGCTTTGTCGCTCTATAGGTAAAATCATTTAGGGAAGCAATGACTTCTTTCAGCATAGGTGAAACTTCCCCCACGCAACCAATTTGTAAAAAATAGATTTACTGATTTTTGGACCATTATTGTTTTTGACTCTGCCACTGTAGTCTTAGTTTCTTTACAAATAAGATCCCAAATTCCATTCTATTTTGAATACAATTGAGCTACTCACGTATTCTTTATATATTATCTCGCTAATTCATTTCCACTATACACCAATGCACTTATGGTTATTTTAAAAATTCATTTGACCATGGTCGCCATTATAATTTCTCCACTCAATTATTCCGTTCTCTGAGTTTCAAATCAATTCTTTAATGCCTCCTATCTCCCAATATAACCACCAAGTCGTAAATTTTTGCTCACAAATTCAATTTATTTTCAATCACAAATGAATTGCCTGGCCCATTTGGCATTCCTTGTTTTCGCGGAACATTTTAAATTCTAATACTACTGGTTTATGTTTTATAAATTTAATTGAAATTTAAACCTAAATTCTAAAACTAAATCAAGTATTATGTTTTAAGCCCTATGAGCCAACTGGCAATCTTATCAGGTAGATATCAATCAATATGTGGCACTAATTTCGAATAGAAAATCGAGGTTTCAACAACATCAATTGCATTCAAATTGCAGATATATGTGGGATGGAATGCAATTTACCGATGCTTGTATAGCGTTGTGGTTGACGCACAAATGTTGTTAAAACGTTTTAGCAAGGTATTGTGTTTTAATATGCTGATGAGATTAGGATTACAGATGCAGAAATGATCAAAATTCTATCTAAGCTAAAAAATATATAGAACCATGAAAAGCATTGAATAGCAAAGAAAATTTTTTTCCAAAGAAAATTTTGTCAAATTTTTTTTCCCAAAAAAAAATTTTGTCAAAATTTTATTTCTACAGAAAATTTTGTCAAAATTTTAGAATATTTTGTCAAAAATTTCATTTCTATAGAAAATTTTGTCAAAAGTTTTGATTTCGTATAGAAATTTTGTCAAAATTTTATTTCTATAGAAATTTTGTAAAAATTTTAATTTCTATAGAAAATGTTTGTTCAAAAATTTTATATAACTATATAAGAATTTTGTCAGTATTATTTTATTTCTAATATACAAATTTTGTCAAAATTTCAATTGCAATAGAAATATTTTTTTCAACATTATTATTTCTATAGAAAATTTTTGTCAAAAATTTTATTTCGATAGAAAATTTGCGTCAAGTAATTTTATTTTTCTGTAGAAATTTGCTCAAAAATTTTATTTTTATATAAAAAATTTTTGTAAAAATTTTAATTTCTACAGAAAATTTTGTCACAATTTTTATTTCTTATAGAATATTTTGTCAAAATTTTATTTCTATAGAAAAATTTGCCAAAATGTTATTTCATATAAAATTATTTGATAAAAATTTTTGTATTTTTATAGAAATTTATTTGTCAAAATTTTATTTCTATAGAAAATTTGACAAAGATTTAATTTCTATAGAAAATTTTGTCAAAAATTTTATTTCTAATAGAAAATTTTGTCAAATTTTATTTATAAAAATTTTGTCATAATTTTATTGATCATAAACAATTTTGTCAAAATTTCATTTCATAGAAATGTTAAATTTTTAGAAAATTTTGTCAAAATTTATTTCTATAGAAAATTTTGTCAAAATTAATGTATTTTGTCAAATGTTTTCAAATTTTATTTATTCTATAGAAATTTGTCAAAATTTTATTTCTATAGAAAATTTTGTCAAAATTTATTTCTATAGAAATTTTCAAAATTTTATTTTAAAAAATTTTTGTCAAAAATTTTATTTCTATAGAAAATTTTTCAAATTTTTTCCAACATTTTGTCAAAAATGTTTATTTTATAAAAAAATTTTGTCAAAATTTCATTTGAATATAGAAAATTTTATTTCTATAGAAATTTTGCAAAATTTTATTTTCTATAGAAAATTTTGTCAAAAATTTTATTTCTTACAGAAATTTTGTCAAAATTTTATTTCTATAGAAAATTTTGTCCAAAAATTTTATTTCTATAGAAAATTTTGTCAAAACTTTTATTCCAAATACAAAATTTTGTCCAAAAATTTATATTTATAAAAAATTTTGTCAAAATTTATTTGAATAGAATTTTTTTTTAAAGAAAATTTTGTCAAAATTTTATTTCAATAGAAAATTTTTCAAAAGACTTATTTCTAAAAGAACTTGTTCAACAATTTTATTTAATATATGAAAATTTTGTCAAAATTTTGTTTTATATAAAACATGTTTGTCAAAATTTATATTTGTATTAAAAATTTTGTTAAATTATTTGTATAAAAAATTTGTAAAATTTTATTTATAGTAGAAAATTTTGTCATCATTTTATTTCTATAGAAAATTTTGTCAAACTTTTATTTCTATATGAAAATTTGGTCAAAATTTTATTTCTATAGGAAATTTTGTCAAAATTTTATTTCTATAGAAAATTTTGTCAAAATGTTATATCTATAGAAAATTTGTCAAAAATTTTATTTCTATAGAAAATTTTGTCAAAATTTTATTTCTATAGAAAATTTTGTAAAAAATTTTATTTTTCAAATAGAAATATTTTGTTAAAATTTCATTTCTTATAGAAATATTTTGTCAATATAATTTTTTATTTCTATAAGAAAATTTTGTACTAAATTTTAAATTTGCTATAGAAAATTTTGTCAAAATTTTATTTGCTTTATAGAAAAATTTTGTCACAATGTTTATTTCTTATAGAAAATGTTTGTCTAAAGTTTTATTGTCTATAAAATTCATTTCTCTGAAGAATTTATCAAAATTTGTCAAAAATTTATTTAATAGAAAATTTGTCAAATTTATTTTATAGAAAATTTTGTCAAATTTTTAATTTCTAAGAATATTTGTAAAATTTATTTTGTAGAATATTTTGTCAAATTTATTTCTATAGATATTATGTCAATTTTATTTCTATAGAAAATTTTGTCAAAATTATTTCTATAAAGAATATTTTGTCAAAATTTTATTTCTAGATTAGTGTAGAATTTTTCATAATTTTGTTTTCGCATAGAAAATTTTTTGTCAATTTTTTAAAGAAATTTTCAAAATTTCATTTATGGAAAATTTTCAATTTATGAAAATTGTTAAAATTGTATCTATAAATGTGTAATGTCATAATATTTGTCAAACATTTTCAAAATTGTCAAAATTTATTCTATAGAAAATTTCAATTTTTCATAGAAAAAGTCAATTTATAAGATGCTATAAAAATGTGTCCGAATTTTTTATTATATTTATAGAAAAGTTATTTTAAACTGTTCTAAATTTATTTCTATGAAAATTTGTCAATATTTTCATTTTATAGAAAATTGTCAAATTTTATTTATAGAAAATTGTCTCAAAAAATTTTTATTTATTTGATTTGGTAGTTTCTATCTATGAAAATTTTTGTCAAAATTTTTTTTTCCAAACAAAATTTTGTCAATTTTTTTTTACCAAAGAAAATTCCGTCAAAATTTCAATTTGAATAGAAATTTTTTTCAATAGATAATTTTGTCAAAATTTGTAACTCATTTTTTACTAGAAAATTTTTTTAAAAAAATTTTATTTCTATAGAAAATTTTTGTAAAAAATTTTGTTTATATACAAAATTTTTTTCAAAATTTTTATTTCTATACAAAATTTTTATTTATAATAGAAAATTGTCCAAAAATTTTATTTATAATTGAAAATTTTGAACAAGATTTTATTTCTATAGAAAATTTTGTCAAATTTTTTTTTCAATACAATTTGTCAATTTTTTTTCCAAAGAAAATTTCGTCAAAATTACATTTGAATAAAATTTTTTCAAACAAATTTTGTCAAAATTTTAACTCAATTTTTATAGAAAATTTTTTAAAAATTTTATTTTCTAAAAATTAGAAATTTTTTGTTAAAATTTTGTTTAATATACAAAATTTTTTTCAAAAATTTTATTTCATAACATAATTTTGTCAAAATTTTATTTCTATAGAATATTTTGTCAAAATTTTATTTCTATAGAAAATTTTGTCAAAATTTTATTTCTATAGAAAATGTTGTCCAAAATTTTATTGCTATAAGAAATTTGTCAAAATTTTATTTATATAGAATATTTTGTCAATATTTTACTGCTACATAAAATTTTGTCAATATTTTACTGATATATAAAATTTAGTCAAAATTTTATTTCTATAGAAATATTTAGTCAAATATTTTATTTCTACAGAAAATTGTTGATTAGAATTTTTTTTGTTCTATAGAAAATTTTGTCCAAAAATTGTATTTTTTATTGAAAATTTGTCAAAATTTTATTTCTATGTAAAATTTTGTCAAAATTTTATTTCTAATAGAAAATGTTGTCAAAATTTTTTGTTATAGAAAATTTTGTCAAAATTTATTTCTATTAAAAAAATTGTTGGCAATTTTTTTTTCAAGAAATTTTTGTCAAAGTTTCATTTTGAATAGAAATATTTTTCATAGAAAATTTTGTCAAATTTTAAGTAAATTGAAAATTTCTGAAAATTTTAATTTCTATAGAAAATTTAATTTGTGAAAAATTTTGTTGTATTATAAAAAATGTTGTCAAAATTTTTATTTCTATAAGACATTTGGTCAAAATTTTATTTCTATAGAAAATTTTGTAAATTTTTTTTTTGTCAAAATTTATTTCTATAGAAATTTTTTTTTAAAATTTATTGTATAAAAAATTTTGTCAAAAATTGTATTTCTATAAAAAAATTTTTGTCAATTGGGCAAAATATGAAATCGATCATTCCAAGTATGGGAAAAACTGTAGAACTTCTGTCGATGAGGCCGATATTCAGTTGTGGATTTTCAGCGGTGGATTATCCCACCTCAGTAATGCTAGTGACATTTCTGAGGGTATCAAAGCTTCTCTAAGTGGATGCACTGCAATGTGGATCGCTCGTTTCCGACTCGCTATAAAAATGAGGTCCTTTGATTGTAGCTTAAACTAATAATCGAGGCAGTTATCTGAGGAGAATGGATCTGAATAGTCTAAAATGAGTCTGGAAATATCGGGCAGCCACTATAACTACCTAACCTAAACCTTTTTAAACCCTTTTCATAACCTATTGTCCACTTAGAAGGACATTTCGAAAGACACAAAATTCTACTCTTTCCCACTTAGTTTCGATTTATTTCTCGATGTTATTTTAAAGTAGAGACTTTAATTCTAATAAGCTATAATTATTTGTCTCATATAATGGTGAGGTCTAAAAATACATATTTATAAACTTTTTAAAAATAAACGAAAAGTACGAAATTTGACGAAACAATTTTTGTACTGTATGTTCTAGTAAAATGGACATTTAATAGCAAAACCTATAGCTTGATACTTTTTACGGGTTCTTTTTTGTATTTTTGTTTCACACTTTGAAAGAATATTATAGGTCCAAATAGCGCTTATTTTCGTAGGCCATTTGGTCAGCATTCAGAATCCAGTTTTCAGAATCAAAACTCATAAGCTCTTGAAAGTAAATTGAGGTAGGTTTTCAAAAATGACAATTTTTGTTCTACATGCTGTTAGTACAAGTAAAAACAGAAGAAAAATAAAAGTTTTTATCATTAGGTTAATTTCGATAGTGAAAGGGTTAACTGGGTAATGAGGAGGCATATGTGCTGGCTTAAAGAAGGCAGCACGTGGTATGGATAACATAGTTAACGGATTGTTTCCCTCAATTCAATGGGAAAGACATTGGTGCTTCCTCTGCGGACTCTGCAGGGCGAGCAAAACTAAATTGATTTGGAACGAAAAAAAGTATAGAATCTGCTGATTCCCTAATGGCAACATATAGAGAGGAATTTGACACCATTTTAGATGGGCAAATATAAATTCCACCAACTGGGGATACTTCATATCTACAGTATTACCGCTCGATTCTTTGGATGTCTAAGCAGAAGATCTTCGAATATCTAAATTTCCAAACATTGACATC
>PGFW01036838.1:1183-13871 GCA_003123925.1 Haematobia irritans | reverse complement strand
TATTTGGCTTTCTTTGAAGAGTTTAGCGGGGAAAAAATGCTTTAGCTTTTTTTCTCTTTTTTTCATGGCCTTTTATTGTTTGGTTTTTTATTTTCGACATGTTTCTATTGAAATATGGATAAAACGGCGTTTTTATCTAAGCCTTGCTGCAAGAATAAGGGTTTCCACATATTTCCAAAGCTCAGTTTGAAACATAATAAAGATTCCCAGCCACTATGCTAAGCAATCATGGGCATTTTTGTAGCAAATACACCTTTGTATTAATTCATCATATTCATAAAAGTTATCATTTGACTCGTTTATCTTTTTTATGTTATTATAATATTCTAAAGTTATTACGATATTACTGAATTAAAATAGCAGATGTGAATTGCTTTGTGCACTGAAAAAATATTGTCGTGAGGACAAAGATTTCATCTCCTTAAATCGAACGCGAATTTTGGTATAATGAGATGTGATTTCTCTTATTATAATCTGTTTTCCTTGTCAAAAGACGAAAAGTCTTTTGTCTCTTTCTTTTCATGAAAGAGAAAGGATTAATGAAAATAGTCTTTAAATGTAGGGGTTTTTACTTCTTGACCACAAACCAAATAGCGTTCAAAATATATATATAATGATTTTCAACACTTTATTTTAAAACGTATACATACAATAATTTCCACTTGAAGTCGAGTCTGATTTGAAATTTAGTTGGCGTTAGCACGTTTTTAAAGCACTTTGATAGGTCATGAAGAAAGGAAAATGTTTTTACTGGAAATGTAAACTGTAGGTATTTTTCACAATTAAATTAAAAGTAATGTATTTGAATTTCTCCCATTTCAAAAACCAGAACTAAAATTTTATTTTAAAAAATGACAAATCATTTTTTTCCATATCCAAAGCATGCTTAGTTATTATAATAGTTAAAATAACAAGTAAATAAAATAGAGGTGTTGGGAGTAGCTTCCCACAAAAGAAGGACTTCCAATAAATTTGTGTATAGAACTAAATGACGAATACGCAAAACAGAGCTAATATGCCTTAGATATTGTTACAGTCTCACAGAAGTGGAAATAAAATGAATAAGTATCATTTTGAAGTGAAATAAAGCCTTAATTTTAAATTTCAATATAAATATGTGACTTTTGATACAAAAATTTAGCTTTTTTTTCTAGCATTTGCATTTTTTAGCTTTTTTTAGCTATTTTTTTGGGCAAATCTACGGTTTTTGGTTACACAATTCTGGGCATACGCTGATGGCCATTGTAGAAATAAAGCGAGAATCCCTCTTTAAACCATTGTTTTGTGACATTCGCTGCCTGCGATGGTGCTGAGTTCTGTGATATCCATGCATCAAAAGTGGTCGCCAGGGTTCAATACCATATTTAGGATATTCTTTGTAATATTCGGATATATTTTTGGATCTACAGTCAATGAATACGAAGGGAATTGACCATCGTAGATCTTCGGCGATCTTGAACCCTGCGTGCCAATCGAAGTGTAATTTTCACTGACCTCTTTGCAAGTAATACCGACGATTTGTCTTTGTTCACTTAATTGGAATGACATCTGCATGTTTTGTGTGTGTCCATTTCTAAGAAATCTATGTAAATTGTTTTATTTCTTAGAAATATTTTTTGTCAAATTTTATTTCTAACAGAAAAATTTGACAAACATTATATTATATAAAATAAAATGTCAAATTTTATTTCTATAAAAGTGAATTTGCAGACATTTATTTTTATAGAAAAATTGACAAAATGTTTATTTATATAGAAAAATTGTTCAAAAACGTATTATATCTATAGAAATTTAGTTTCCATGGAATATTTTGTGTAAATGTTATTCTAATCAAAAGTTTTCGTCAATTTATTTCTAATAGAAATTTTGTCAGATTTATTTCCATAAGAATTTTGTCAAAATTTACATATAATAATTTTGTCAAAATTTCATTTCTATAAATATATTTATTTCTATAAAAATTTTGTCAAAATTTTTCTATAGAAAATTTGTAAATTTTATTTCATAAAATAGTTGTCAAAATTTTCTTAGAAAATTTTTGTCAAATTTTATATTCTATAAAAAATAATGTCAAAATTTATTTCTATAGAAAATTTGTTAAAATTTATTTCTATAGAAAATTGTCAAAAATTTTATTTTATAAAGAAAATTTTGTTCAAATTTTATTTCTATAGAAAGTGTCAAAATTTATTTCTAAGAAAATTTTGTCAAAATTTTATTTCTATAGAAAATTTTGTCAAAATTCTGCTAAATTTATTTGTCAAATATTTTATAAATTTTAATTTATATTTCTATAGAAAATTTTGTCAAAAATTTATATTTCTATAGAAAATTTGTCAAAATTTATTTCTATAGAAAATTTTGTCAAAATTTTATTTCTATAGAAAATTTTGTCAAATTTTTATTTCTATAGAAAAATTGTTCAAAATTTTATTTCTATAGAAAATTTGTATAAATTTATTTCTATAGAAAATTTGTAAATATTTATTCTATAAAAATGTTGTTAAAATTTATATTCTATGAAAATTTGTCAAAAATTTTAATTTTTTAAAGGAAATTTTTCAAATGTTATTTCTATAGTAAAATTTTTCAAAATTTTATTTCTATAGAAAATTTTTATTCAAAATTTTTATTTCTATAGAAAATTTGTCAAAAAATTTTATTATCTATAGAAAATTTTTGTCAAAATTTATTTTTAATTTAGAAAATTTATGTCAAAATTTTATTTCTATAGAAAATTTGTCAAATTTATTTCTTAGAAAATTTTGTCAATTTATTTCTATAGAAATTGATCAAAATTTATTTTTATAGAAATTTTGTCAAATTTTATTTCTATTGAAAATTTGTTAAAATTTTATTTCTATAGAAAATTTGTCAAAATTTTATTTTTTAAAGAAAATATTTGTCAAAATTTTATTTCTTATAAAAATTTTGTCAAATGTTATTTCATATAGAAATTTTTTCAAAAATTTTATTTCTATTTAAAATTTGTAAATTTTATTTTATAGAAAATTTTGTCATTGAAAAATTTTAAATTTATATTTCTATTGAAAATTTTGTTAAAATTTTATTTCATTAGAAAATTTTGTCAAAATTTTATTTCTATAGAAAATTTTGTCAAAATTTTATTTCTATAGAAAATTTTGTCAAAATGTTATTTCTATAGAAAATTTTGTCAAAATGTTATTTCTATAGAAAATTTTGTCAAAATTTTATTTCTATAGGAAAATTATTGTCAAAATTTATTTTCTAATAGAAAATTTTTCAAAATTTTATTTTCTCAGAAAAATTTTGTCAAAATTTATTTCTATAGAAAATTTGCAAATTTATTCCTACCAGCGAAAACAGGGTATTCACATTCTATTACAATTTGCAATTACAGAGAGTAAGCTTTGTCATTACCGTTGATTATAATGGACTAAGTTGTAATGACAATAATTAAATACTTCTGGTCATTTTTCGAATTGTTATATCTCAACAGTGACTGCATTTGGCTGTTAATGGAACTTAATAAAATGAATAAATTATGGTATCATTAGGTATAATTATTCAAATAATTGAGGCTTTACTTAAAAACTCAAAAGTTCAGGAATATTTTCTTCACGAATATTTTATCAAATAGTTGGGTTATTTAAATAATGACATTACCATATTATGATTTTAAATAAATGATTTATTATGTTAATACCTCCATTTCCATATACACTTTTTCAAAAACATCTTACACTAGGATTTCGCCTGTCATATTTCCTTATAAAAAAGGCTGATAGTTAAATATCCACCTTTAGTATGTTTTCGAGCCTAGTGTGTTAGTTTAGGTTTATTATAACGTATACACGAATCAAAACTCCTTCAAACAACCACACTTTTATTTCTATTTTAAGTGTGAAATAATTTGCGTGATAATCTTATTTAGATGGGACTTGTTAGATTTTTAATTCTATAGTCTCGCAAACCAATATTCATTTCTATTCATAGTAGTGTGTTCATTTATTACAGCATTACCTGGCCATATTTGACCATTTAATCGGCTAGAGAAGTCAATATTCTCGAGTATTTGCTATCTTTGCTATAATCTACGATAAGTGATTACATATTAGCTTGATTATATGCTTAAAAGCAACTACTTACTTTCATGGCCGAAGGTATTCCTGGGGAGAAGATAGCGTCTCGTAATGGTAATCCGAGTGAGCGATTGTGCAGAGATATGGTGTATTATGATATCTAAGTAGTACATAGTAGAGACCTTAATCGAGAATAGCGAAAAGATTACCTGATCACTGTAGTGTTTATTTCTTCTGTCCTCTGTGCATTGAATTATTAGCAGTATATAACAGCAAAGAAGTTTTTGTGTCAAAATTTTGTATTTCGTATCATGTTATATAAGTTATTCAGCAAATTTTGCTATATAATATTCATTTACTATGAGCAGAATCAATACCTGCTCATTAAATAATCACTTGTTGTGACATACATTTAAATTACTCTTACTCTGTGAAAACAGATCCTATTCTGATCTGTGGTAGCAATCTCTAATGTAAGATATGTCTGAGCATGCCTCAAATATTGCAATTTTGTCAATATAGTGTATGTGCTCTATGGTCCACGAGATCAGTTGGTCACGAAAGTGTATACTGCTGATAGTCTAGTATGAGGGCTAGATTTTTGGCTTGGAAATTTTTATCTCTCTCTTATCCAGGAGGAAACTAGATCAATTTGTCAAAATTTTATTTCTAAGAAAATTCGTCAAAATTATATGTCTTTAGCTAACTATAAACTCGATGTGTTTTGTGTTTTTTTTTTCGCCTTACTGATAGGCATAACCTCGCAATACTAATATCTCGCGTAAAGAAGACGTACTATCCCATAGTCCAGAGAATGTCGATGTTAGTGTAAGTCATGCCTCAAGTTTTTTCAGTTTGAAAGCCATGGAAATGTGAGCTCGACTGACCTATCAGTCAAGATTACATGGTGTCTATTGTTATATATACTTAGAGACGCACACTAGATATTAGCTGATGATTTCTCGAGAGCGTTCCAGATTTCACTCCTTGTAGTATCTTGCCGTGACACGAAATTTTACTCAATCGACTCGCGTTCAGCCAAACTGTCTTCGAGTAGGCCTGCATTCTGTGGTGGCAGTACAACGAACTATTGGTTTAAGACCGAATATGCGTCAAGATAATTATATTATCTGTCGACTATTGTATGAGCGTGTCATGATACGTCTGGAGGAAAGGAAATCGATAAATAATAACCCCCTGTCTTTGTCGTGAACATAACAAATAAGTCGTTACGGTAGTCTCTTTTGTGTTTACAGGTCAGTATATAAATATTCAAATTTAGATGGAAAGCGCCCTAATATGTAGTTAGAATATAGTTTTGTGTAAATCTGGAAACGTTAAAACCGTCTCTTCCTTCAAGGTGCTCTTAGTGCTCTGCTAAATCTTCTATATTTCCAGTCAGCACTTGGATCATACACAAGTCATAAGTTACTTCATTAAAATTATTCGTGTTGGTTCAACAGAAGAAAAATAATCGAGAAGGTTCACACGGTATAACACGCGTTCGAATATTGAAAATATTTACGTTTAGCATAGGTTACTGTGTATAAGTGTGTCTATGTGTACATAATACACTCTTCTTGGAGTGAAGCGTCTGAATAGTCTAGTCGTAGCCAAAATCTATCGTAGAGTCTTAATCGGGCTGCCACTTTAACCTAACTATACCTAACCTGTTTGGTTGAAATCGGTTCAGCATTGAGATATAGCTCCATACTATATGTTTTTCTTATTTCGACAAAAATGGCAAATACCACACGTTTTCCTTTTAAAATCGCCACTGCTTTAGTCGAAAAGTTGTAAAAACTGACTCTAATTTTTCCTAAACTTCTAATAATATACTATCGATGCGATAAATCACAAATAAACTTGTTGCGAAAGTTCCTTTAAAATTGCTTCAAGATTTAAATGGTTCCCTTATTTTTTTTTACTAACATTGTGTTCCACCTGCTGCATTAGTTCCGACTTAAATTTCGAGTCTTATAAATTTTGTAGAAATCTATTTCAAATTTCTGTCCGAGATTCGAGTGATATTTTAAATGTATGTATTTGGACAAAAACCTTATATATTAGCACCCAACACATTTGCGGGATGCTGATATGGTATCGAAATTTTAGATCTACAAAGTGCGTTGGAGGGTATAATATAGTCGGCCCCTGCCCGACTTTACGACTTTCCTTACTTGTTAATTTGGGATTGGGATTTTTTGGGATTTAAAGGTGGCCACTAAGTTCGAGTTTAACCGCTAAAAATCGTTCATTTTTTTTCACGATTACTTTTCTTAATAATCCATTTTCCATACAACTTTTGTGAAAATTTGCTTTTGGGGCATTCCCCCTATTAAGTTATAATAAAATTTGCAACAAAGACTGTATAATTTTGATGCCTTTCTTTACTGTTTTTAGTTTTTCACTTTAGCGGCTAAACTCTAACTTTAGTACTCATTTTATATTGCCCTAATTTCGTTATTGGAAATTACATACGAGGAAATTTTTTTCCAAATTGAACCATTTTTTCACCGCCACTGTATTATCGCCTTTCATATAACTACAATCCCTTAATCTTATTTTTTTTGGGCGATGAAACAACTTGATATAGTCAGGCTTGTATAGATTAAGTATTTCTGGCCATTTTCCTTTTCAATCGCTTAATTGTATCAATTCCATTAATATCTTGTCCAAAAGCTCAATGAAATATTTTTATTCTTTAATTTTCTAAAAATTTTAATCCAAATTTTTGCAAAACCTCAAAATATCCCAAGCACAAAAAACAGCGTCGCCATAAAAGTACGTCAAAAAAGTTCCTTTTTTATTCGGGAAATGGCTGCAAATTGGCGCAGAAGCGACGAATCTTCAAGAATGGGATTTTAGCATTTATTGGCACGACAAAATTTTAATAATTTACCGTTTTTAATTGAAAGAAAAAAACGTTTAAAATGACGCATTAAATTATATGAAAACAGTAGGTTTATAAAAATTTAATAAAAATAACTACCTTGTGCTTAGTTAGAAAAGAAACATGTTTTGGAGAACATTTTTTGGAAATTGCTTTAAAGTTATTGCCTTTAGAAACATTGTTGGGAGCCACCGTGGTGGCAATGGTTAGCATGTCCGCCTTGCATACACAATTGCCGTGGTTAGATCCTGCTGACGGACCCGAACACCAAAAGTCTTTTCAGCGTGGAGTATCCCACTCAGTAATTGCTGATGACATTTCTGAGGGGTTTTCAAAGCTTCTCGTAAGTGGTCTTCAACTGAATGTGGGAACCGCGCGGTTCCGACTCGGCTCATAAAAAAGGAGGTCTTGTCCATTGAGGCTTAACATGGAATCGGGCAGCACTCAGTGATAAGAGAAGAAGTTTCACACTGTGGTATCACAATGCGGACTGAATAGTCTAAGTGGCCTGATAAATCGGGCTGCTCAATCAACCTAACCTAACCCAGAACAATTTAAGAATTTTTGCTGGGATATTATTTATTAATTTCTATACCTTACATTACCCATAAAACTTCATTTCCATTGAAACGGCTCAGTAAATTTTGCTTTGATAATAGGCATATTTCTTTAAATCAAAAATGTTTTTCGTTTCTTTTTTCTTTCCTTTAACTTCATAGATATACGACATGATGGGAAAGGCGATAAAAAATTTCAGAAGATTCGCTTCCTAAATTCAAAGAAAAATATTATTAAAGCAAAAACGAATTATGAAACTTTCTTCTAGTTATGTTTTTATTTAAAACAAAATTATGTCCTTAGTATTGTGTAAATTGCATTTCCTATATTTACGGTTAATATTTTTTTTTCAGGTAGTAATGAATCAATTTTACCAACTAACATTTAGATGGGCATTTTTATCTTTAGCTTTTTATCGCCGTGGGGCCCCAAAATATTTTTTAGTTGGAAAAATTACACATATCCAAACAGAGTAATAGTTTGCGCCCATAAGTTGAGGTGGCGTAGATAAGATTTATACCGTCGTGAGTGTCTGCCCTAGTATGTATAACACTAATATCTCACGTGCACACCTCTTATATATAGGTAATATTTATTATAACCTGTTATTTGTTTTTTTTTTTTTTTTTTTTTTTATATTGTTAGCCATTAATTGCTTTTATCATCTTCATATTTTACATTAAATTCAATACAGCTGGTTGGTGGTATATTAGCAACTTAGAGTGTTGTAGCACTAAATTATTAGTCGGTATTGACATTAGTTCATTGTTTAGTAATAGTTGGTTACGTTCAGTCACTGCGAACAACTCCATATTTCAGATCTTGATATCATAATGGCAAGTATCACGCTTGCATCTCCGTCGCCAACTAGTTAGTGTTATATGTGCCATATCGAAAGTCCTACTACGCCAGCATCAATTGTACAATCGGTAAAGCCATTAATATGTACATAAATCTTTACTGCTCGATTCGGAATTATTCTTGGTGACTAATAACTAGAATACCGCGCCGTGTTTATTGATAGTTATTTTGAATTTATTGCCATGTGTGTTACTCATGTAGTCTACTGTGTTATATTTTATGTATGGCATGATTAATTCACACTTACCGAAGTGTCTGAAAACATTTGCATTATTAAAAATCGAGAGTGTTTATTAAACTTCTTAACACCCAGGTGTCACTAAAATTGTAATTGCAATTCTACTGCGGTGTGCAAGCTTGTGCTCATTGCTTCTATTAAGTTTGCGCGGGGTGAGCAGGAATAATTTTTCGTGGAGTGTAATTCGTTTACTCATGACTCGAGTCAGTTCACAAAGATATATTTTCGTGACTCACTCAGTCACTGTGCTATACCATCTTATGCAGATCATTGTTTCGAAGTGTTAAATTTATCTCACGTCTTACAATGACACAAACTTACACTAACGGTTGTATCAAAATGAAAACTAAGTGTTTTCATTGTGTGCGGTACGAGTACGTCAAAAGACCAAACGAAATCATTGAGTATTAAGTTTCAGTTGCACCATAAAGTCGACCTCCTTCTCAGATTTCTTCCGTTAGTCTTACTCTAAAAAATTGGTTGTGGGTACTCACTCTCTTTCTATACCCTCATACTGCTCACCTTTGTTTGTGTTAGACTTCTAACGATATGTTGAAAATGGGGAGTAGCTCTACTCACTGTATACTCACGTGTCCGTTTATAGCTCGCTCACATCACAACACACTATTGGCTACTAAGCACATACTATAAGCTATTCAGTTATATCGATCTTTTGATTTCTAGGTAACAGATATAGAATGCAATTGAATGAGATTACATCGCGAGAGACGATTATACTGTAGCTAATAAGATCGCGAACTAAAAGTATTCTTCCACACTTTTCCAACCAAAAAATTCGGATTTGTTTTAAAGGCCATACACGTCTTCGAAAAGCATCTTCGATTAAAATCAAACTCTGCTCACTCAACTAGGAAGTTAATCCTAACGACGTATATTGATTTAACATAGCTTATCCGATTTGAACATCTATACAGCAGCCACAACGTATGTACTATTACGTTTCTTAGTTTGATTTCACGTATGATCCACTTATTATGTATCAGTAGCCCCCATATAACGGAACTCTCAAATTTGGCTTTCAGACCCTCTAAGTGATTATTTATATGCTCTTTCTCATATTTTCCAATCACTGCCTGTTATATAATTATAAGAGTAAGAAGTAAACATAGGTATATAATGTTGATTGAAAATTAGGTTCATTCTAACACCTGCCACAAAATTGCTACGAACTTCCATTATAGAAAAATCGGATAATTTTTTGAAAATATTTCAAAAGGATCGCGATTTAAGTAATGTGTCTAAAACATAAATATACAAATTATTATAAATTAATTCATATATAGCCCCCATATAAACCGTTCCCCCGATTTGCTTTCGGAGCCTTCTTAACGAGAAAACATATTTCATCTGACCCGTGCTGAAATTTGGTACATAGTATTAGGTAATATGGTCTCTAACAACATGCAAAAATTGGTATACATCGCGTCCATAATTATATATAGGCCCCATATAAACCGATCCCCGATTGGCTCTTCGGAGCCTCTAAGACAAACAAATTTCATCCGTCCGGCTGAATTTTGGCTACATCGGTGTTGTTATATAGCGTTCTCTAAAAACCCATGCAAAATTGCGTCCACATCGGTCCATAATTAATATATAGCCCCCATATTAAACCGATCCACAGATTTGAACCTCCGGAGCCCCTTGGAAGAGCAAAATTCATTCGGTTGAAATTTCTGGTACGTGAATTTTTAGTACATGAATTTTAACACCATGCCAAAGGAGTTCATATCAGTCCCATAAATCATACTATAGGCGCCCATATTAACGATCCCGAGATTTGCGTTTTGGGCCACTTGGAGGAGCAAACTCCATCCGACGTCCAGTTGAAATTTGGTACATTGTGCTAGTCATATGCCGTATAACCATATCAATAATTTGTATATAGGCCCCCATATAAGCGACCCCCATATTTTCAATTCTAGCTGCCTATGTACCGTGGCAAAAGTCGCATATCAGATCGCTAATTATTTGTAGGACTTACTTCACGATTACCTTTTTTGTCAATATATACACGTATGGATTAACTTCACAACCCCCTATTTAGAAAACGATTTAAGATACCACAACCCAAGTACAATTCGATTGTGGGCAGTCTTTCGCCTAGAAGTTTCTACGCAATCCATGTGGAGGGTACATAAGATTCGGCCTGGCCGACTACGGCCGATTTATACTTGTTTTTTTTTTTTCTCTTTCGTATAGACTTAAACCAACATTTGTGGCCAGAACTGAAATAATTTTAAATTTTCTTCTTACACTTTCAAATTCTCTCCAAGGATAATTTTCAATTGTTTCTCTTTAACGTCTCTTTGAAATCGAGCCACCATAAAATCTTATTCTCCTCACTAACAACTAGCAGGCCCATTGAAATTTCTAAACGTTATTGAACGTTTATTTTTTTCCCAGGATATCATAAGAATCAAGAGGAAGCTTACTCATTTCCCTTGATTTGCATTTTAACACATCAACACTCAACAACAATCCATGTCCATCCAATGGTCATTCATCTCTTACAACCTCAATATATGATCTGATGGACAGACCAAGGTAAATAAATAGGGCCATGTACCACACAAAAAAATAAATGCAAATAAATATTAACAACTTTAGTTTGTATGTTAAATCTTGCTTATGCCCTCAACAAATTTGTCATTGAACATGAGGCATTTGTTGTTGAAAGTTGTTTGATAGATGCTTCACGGAGGAAAATAGAAATGATTCTGAATTTTCAACAAATTGCTTTGTTTGCGAAAATAGTTGACTGCTATCGATATTGGAAAACAAAAAATACAAGACTTGGTTTACCCAACATCGCCGCTCGAGAATATGTACGAAAGCTAATATTTCATATATTTTAACTATATTTGTATATTTTTCAATATGGTTAGTTTCTTAAATGATGTTTTTAGTATGAGCTAAAATAATAAAAGCCATATTAATATCGGGATTAGAGTTATTAAAATTTTCTAATTAACTAGAATATATAGCACTCGGCGTGAAAAAAGTTGCTTCAAAATGCTGCTAGACCCGGGACTACTCAAATTTAAATTGTCAAACGATTTACACATAACTGAAGTTATTAGGATTTATCGACACAAAAAATGTTAATGTTCCGCCGTCCAAAAAATAACATTTCGGTCATATTCCTTCTCTGTGTGTAAGCTTAATCAAAAAATATTACTTCCAAAAATTTGTTCCGGCCAATTTTGCAATTTTGGCTGGCCAATTCATTTAGCCAAAATTTCTTGTTTCAATTTTTAATTTTCAATTTAATTTTATCAATACACATCAAAATTTGTTTACAGGTCATTGATAAACCTCCAACAAACGCACAATCAAATTTTTTTCGCTTTCAAATTCAAAACTATTTTGTTGAGGATTAAACGGTAACGTTCAACAACAATATCTTTGTACTGTTGGATACTCAAACAAATTACTACAAATTAATTATTATGAGAAACAACAAATTATATTGTTGCTCTTCATTGATGTGACGATTGCTCAACAACTTTTTTTGTACATAATGGTTAATTAAAAGTACAAATTAGTTGTGCTTGCAGGAAAATTAACAAATTTGTTATTGGTTTTCCAACAAAACGTTATTTGGTTCTCAACTTATTTTTATCTGTGTATGAAAATGTCGTGTGTGCAAATTCGTAGTCATCATAGTTAGTTTTTTGTGTGACGGCTAGCGGGGAAAAAGCTAAATTGGCAACGCTGATGGCCACCAACATTTCCGGATCTCAATCCGTGGAAATTTAGCACCTGTGGCAGTTTGGAGAGAAAGGTTGGCACAAAAAAATACCAAAGAGTTGATCATCTCAAGAAGGCGCTTCGCCGGGAATAGGCCAAAATACCGGAGAGTCACATTCGCCCATTATGCTATGGCTTTGTCAGTCGCTTGAAGGCCATAATCCGTGCCAAAGGTAAACTGATTCTAAAATTTGATGTAATTTCCGACATTGTTGCTTTGAACATTAAAATTAAAAACTATAGCGCTTTACTTTGTGACATTACATATAAGCCACCCAGTACACATATTATTCAGTATTA
>PGFW01036837.1:16113-35722 GCA_003123925.1 Haematobia irritans | reverse complement strand
GACCGTAGGTTCAAAATAAATGCCGGATATATACGGAAAATTTTCTTAAAGACAGTATACTGAAAAAAGCAAAGGGCATACTTTTTTTGGAAATTGAAAAGTGTATCGGCTTTTAGACAAGGCAAAAAACTTTATATCAGAGAAATCCATATTTTATGCCAACCAAAATTCGCATTCGTATTTAAGGACATGAAATATTTGGCCTCACGCCAACATTGTTTTCAGTGTATTGAAGCTCAGGACAGACAAACATTTCGGCCACAGACCATGGACATTCTACCAAAAATCATCACATAATTGTAATTGCAAGATCGTCATGTGACCTATCGTTAGATTGAGACAACCTTAGGCATTAGAGTAGGGGTGTGCACGCTCACGCACACTCACGACGGAAAAATNAATATTTTTCTAAATTCTGCTCCCTCTTCGATCGCTCTTCACTTTGGGGCCAATTCAAATCTTCAACAGGTTTACATTATATGGCTATGTTACAATGCCGTATCATTTACCCGCAAAACCACTTGAACATTTAATTTTAATCATTTCTCACCTCATTCAAAATCACGAAAAAAATACATACAAATAAATTGTGGTATTTAGGTTTGACACACAAAGCAAAACTATAATACAAAAGACTGCTGCAAAACATTGAAATATTTGCGGTCAAATGATGAGGATATGAGACTGATGGTCAGTCATCACCCTTTTTGAAACGGATGTGTTAAATATTACGTTTTTATTACCCCCATTAAGGAGTATTCACACTCAGACACCACACCACACACACACACACACTCACACACTTTCAGAGGAAGGGGACAATTTTAAAAACGATTTTTATTTGGTAATTTGCATCCACTTAAGATTGGACACAAAAAGCAACGCCATTACCACCACCATCAAAGCCAATTTCAGACTATAGCCTCCCATTCCTTTCCCCCCTTCCATATTTTCGTAGCAACAATAAAAAATGAATAAAAATAAAAAATAACCCTTAACAAAATTTGTTGTGTGACAATTGAACAAATTCACCAAAAACACAAAAACAAATCAAGGACATGTGACGAAATTTGGAGATATAAAGGACAGAGACAGACCCTTTTACTCTGTCTAATCTTAAAATTCATGGACATGCACGTGTCACAGCTGCTGGAAAGTACATAATACATAATTTGTAAATCTAGATCACCACAATTTCGGACACACCCAATTCGTCGGGGCCAAAGAGTGCCCGAAAAACAATGGGTGTTGTTAAATCAACCACCACCAGCAACAGGAAAATAACCAAAAATAATCCATGGACCCACATACTCATACCTCCGAGAGTGGAACACTCAAATAAAAATAAATTCTTTTTTACTTGTCCAGTAACTGGTATTTTATTCATTTTACATTGGATGGCTGGTTTTTCTGGCTTGTTTTTTAGGAGGTTCTTTGGTATTGGCCAGTATTGGATGGCCAAGTTGTCAAACAAAGAAAAAAAAAACAGAAAATAATAATAATGCCTATAAAACTCATGAAACAAAATCGTGAGAAAAATCTCAGTCAACATTTTGCTACAAGCCTTGTTGCTTTCATTGTGAATGGAAATTCGAATGTCCCAAGCACTTGCACAATGGTTACACAGTGCATCAAGCATCAATATTGAAAAAATTTTCAAGTAATTCTGGTGATCCCATACACTCCTCATGATTTCAAGATAACATCGATATAAATCAAATATTTTTGCTATAAACATAGACCATGAAAATTCGTATCAAATGGCCTATTTTAGGTAGTGGACATTAGAACACATTTTCCGTACCAAAAGATATAAAAAGCACCTGAGGATTAATTGAAAGTCACCCTAAGGATGCTAATAAAAATCGGAGATGAAAATTTCGTCGTTCAATAAAACATTGGTTTTCTATCAGGATCATGCTTACACAGTATGGCTGATATGTATTGCAACCAAATTCATGTTTCCTGATCTTTATATTGTGCTGGAAACCCACAATTAGACAATCGTTAGAGCCCTACAGCATTTAAATGTTAATAAATCTTTTGTTTCTTGTACCATTGCCCGTTGGACGAAAAAAAAACGAACGGTAACAACACCAGAAATGATTCGAAAACTGAAGAGCGAATTTGATCGAAATACACGCCGCAAAAACTTACTCGTGAGTTGAAATCCATAGAAGTTCAAATCGGTGTAAGAGCTCTACTATGCACAAAAAAGTTAGACTGGAAAGAGGAAAGGAATTGCTTCGCCTGCACGAAATGGTTTAGTTACAGATTTAGGGTCTCTCCGATGGAGCTGTTTGTGAACAACAAAACATGGATCGCGTTTTACTTGCTTACAGAGGTCAACAGCGAATGTACACCTTCGATTGACCACCAGAAATCAATCACCCGCCGAATTATTATCACTCCCCGCCCGCACTCATCGACCGTAGGTTCAAAATAAATGCCGGATATATACGGAAAATTTTCTTAAAGACAGTATACTGAAAAAAGCAAAGGGCATACTTTTTTTTGGAAATTGAAAAGTGTATGCGGCTTTTAGACAAGGCCAAAAAACTTTATATCAGAGAAATCCATATTTTATGCCAACCAAAATTCGCATTCGTATTTAAGACATGAAATATTTTGGCCTCACGCCAACATTGTTTTCAGTGTATGAAGCTCAGGACAGCACAAACATTTCGGCCACAAACCATGGACATTCTGACCAAAAAGATCGAGCACATAATTGTAATTGCAAAATGTCGTCATGTGACCTATCGTTAGATTGAGGACAACTTAGGCCATTAGAGGTAGGGGGTGTGCACGCTCCACGCACACTTGCACGACGGAAAAAATCTTAACTACACGCACTGACTACTACGCCGATTATTGTTGGTAGGAACGCACAGCTCATTGAAGGCATCATCGTGCTACTTTATAAAAATTTGTTTACTTACGCACGAAAAATGTCCGTGACCTTCCACGAAAAAATATTCCGTGACTCACGGAAAAATGTCGTGACTCTTTATACGAACACTAATTTTTTGTTTTTTTGATATTTTAGTTATCCTTCTTGCGTGACCGTTGTCTTTGAAAACACGAGCACTTATTAAATCCGCGCAAAGCCGTTCATTACACTCTTTAACGTCCGCAGGTGTCACCTTAAAATTTGTAATGATTTAGCATATTTAAGGCCGTTTTGTTGATGAGCGGAGGAATTTATTTTCTGTGAGCGTAAAATCTTTACTCACGCCACACTTCACGAGCATAATATTTTTCACGGTGACTCACGATCATTGCGGCACGGACATTTTGGTTTTTGTTAATCAGCCTCACCACTCCCACGTGGCGGCCGTTACCTAGAACTCACTGCGTGATGTCACGAACATTTTCTGTGCAGTTACGACAATTTTCGTGTCATCGTGGCACTACGACTCTAACTTGACAGGACATGAAATGCTGTGGATTTTGCTGTATTGAGTCCAAAAGTAAAAGAGCAGTGGATGATGTGGGTGTTTCAAGATGAGCCAAAATCAACAAAATTTGTTCCGAAGCAAAAGCACTTCAAAGCACATGATAGTCTGTTTTTTCCGTAAAACTGGTAACTACATACTCGTATGCCTAGAACAACACAAACTGTTCAATTCTGAGTGGTACATAACCATTTGTTCATCAATTGTCTTCCAAGAATTCAAGAAAAACAAACCGCCGAAGACGGATCACTCTTCGTACATGACAATGCGAGCTTTCACACATCGGCTCAATCAAATGTAATTTTGGGCAATCAAACCATAATATTTAATGAGTCATCCGCATATAGTTCTGACATGAAATTAAATTTTGACAAAATTTTCTATGGAAATAAGTTTTGACAAAATTTTCCATAGAAATAACAAATAAATAGAAATAATAATTTTGACAAAACTTTCTATAAAATAAAATTTTGACAAAATTCTCTATGGAAATAAAATTTTGACAAAACTTTCTATAGAGATAACATTTTGACAAAATTCTCCATAGAAGTAAAATTTTGACAAAATTCTATATGGAAATAAAATTTTGATAATTCTCTATGAAAATAAAATTTTGACAAAATTTTCTATAGAAATAAAATTTTGAAAAAATTTTCTTTAGAAATAAAATTTTGACAAAATTTTCTAAAGAAATACAATTTTGACAAAACTTTCTATATAAATAAAATTTTGACAAAACTTTCTAAAGAGATAAAATTTTGACAAAAATTCTCTATGGAAATAAATTTTGATATTCTCTATGGAAATAAATCGTTTGACAAAATTTTCTATAGAAGTAAAAGTTTTGAAAAAATTTTTCTATAAAGAAATCATTTTGACAAAATTATTCTAAAGAAATAAAATTTTTGACAAAACTTTCTATAGAGATAGCGTTTTGACAAAATTCTCTATAGAAATAAAATTTTAACAAAATTTTCAATAGAAATAAACTTTTGACATAATTTTCTATAGAAAACAAGTAAGTAAAGTAGAAAGTCGGGCGGGGCTCTAAACCACCATTACAGAATTAGTAATCATAAGCATTTGTGGGTAAATATAGGTCTGGGAGATAAACCGCAGTTGCATATTTAAGAAAATTAAGGGGTACATGTCTATGGGTGCTTTGTGTCAATCTGACTAATACCTCATAGCCAATGTTGCCACGGAAAATGTTCGGTTTACCCTACAAGGACAAAAAAAGTTCCCTACTTTCCCATACATTCCCAAACAATTTTCCCTACTATATTTTTCGTTAAATTTAAAAAATTTTACAAAACAAAAATGGTTCTAAGTACTTTATTATCTTAAAACATGAATATGCAACGTATATAACTTAGAACATAAATCTGTATTACCACCACGGTTGCCACAGTTGGTAGAATTCTACCCAAATTAGTAATCTTTTTTGTAAAATCTCTATAAAAATAAAATTTTGGAAAAAGTTTCTATAAACAAAATTTTGTGAGAAATAAAATTTTGAGAAAATTTTTTGTAGAAATAATATTTTGAAAAAAAAATCTGTATAAATACAATTTTGACAAAATGTTCTATAGAAATAAAATGTTGACAAAATTCTCTACTGGAATAAAGTTTACCACACATTGTTAAACATCAAGCCTTGCCGGCTTCTAATTTCCTCCTCTAGAGCCACCAAAATGTAAAAATTATTACAAATTGTGTTGAGTGAAAATGTCCTACATTGTGGCCCTACGTCCCTACAAGACGCTCAATATATTAGATAAAACCGCTAACATATAGGGAATTTCCCCTACTTCAGCAACATGGATGTGTTGATATTGCGCCTACGGAGTTAGTAGGCCACTAATTATTGAGCCCATTATAAAAAGAGAAAAATCGTTAAATTCGTGTGGTAATAAAATACAAATTTGTAAAAAATCGAGGAATATTCTTATCCGCTCAACAGCTACCAAGTACAGTAATTAGTACGATCGCTAGTAGCATCAAAATTTGAAATTTGAGTAAGCATTGGTTTAAATAAATAAGCACGTCACTCATGGTCCAAATTTGGGAAATGGAGCGATGCATATATATGGACCCACCTATATCTAAATCTGAACGCAATCTTGCAATCAATATTTTGCGGGTTTGATTAATACCACAAGGTTACCTTGTGCTCGATTTGAGTCAACGCTCGGTTAAGATAATGAGGCTGTATAGTCAACATACCAGGTTATTAGGGGCGAATTTTTTCAAAATCAGGTGATACATATATGCGGAGTATTCTACATCTGAACGATTTCGATGAAATTTCTGCACATATAGTTTAAGTACTATAGAGGATCTGGATTGCTAGGCCACTTTTAGTAAGATCGGTTAATAATAAGGGTTCTATGGCCAAATTAGAAAAATCGGGCTATACATATATATGCGGAAGCATATCTTAAATCTGAACGCGATTTCGATGATTTTAGTGCTTTACAGAAGACCCTAGTTACTTTTAGGCCAAATTTTGGATACAATTCGGTTTGAAATAATAGGGTTATGACCAAATTTAGAAAAATCGGGCGGTACATATATTCATGGGAGGCTATAGCTAAAATCTGACCGATTTTCCAGATGAAATTTTTTGCACACTATAGTTAGTGCTATAGAAGATTATATTTAGACAACTTTGAGTAAAAGATTCGGTTGATAAATTAAACGGTTTTGAGTGCCAAATTTGTGGAAAATCGGGCGATACATTATTATATGCGAGCTATAAGTCTAAATCTGAACCGATTTGGATGAAATTTTGCAGACTTGAGGGTTCGATGAAAAATTACGCTTTTGCCAATTTTGGTGAGAATCCGTTTGAAAAAACGCGCAACGTGACCCCATTTGTCGAAAATCGGCGATACATAATTATATGGGCGCTTATATCTAAATTTGATCGATTTCCTTCCAAATTCAATTAGCGTTCGTCCTTGTGCCTCAAGAAAACTCGCCTGTACAAAATTTCAATCAAAATCGTTAATAATTGCGACCGGAATCTGCTGATCAAACAAATAAATGGACAGACGACGGAACGCGACGGACACCAAGCGCCTAGATCGACTCAGGAGGTGAATTCTGAGTCGATCGGTATATATTTTATGGGGTTAAAAAATCAATATTTCTGTAGGCACATTTTGGCCGAACAAACTTATTATACCCTGACGCACTCTATGTGGTTTAGGGTATAAAAATTGTTGACAATCTTTCCTATAAGAAATAAAAATTTTGACAAAATATTCCTATAGAAATGAAATTTTGAATAAAAATTTTTCTATAGAAATAAATTTTGCAAAAATAAGTTTTTGTCTTTGGTAGTTTTTTCTAGGTAAAAATTTTCTCAACATTTTTGGAAATGTTTTTTAGCTCGAGTGTATCAGAGTAATAAATCACCATGAATCTATCCAAAGTTGCTCAGCAGAGGCGTTTCAATAATTTTGTTAAGATTTTAAAAATGTGAACTTCGCAGCAGCATCGCTCTTCTGCATAATTATGCAAATTCACGTTAGTACTGCACGTCCTGACATTCAAGTTTTCTAAGTTAGTACAATACTGCACGCAAAAATCTCTGTTCGATATTTAATATATTTTTTTCCTACCAAATTTATTTTCCTTTTTTGCCGCAGTATGCTAAGAGTTTCAAATTTGTAATATTTCCAAAGTGAACTTCCCCAGTCATCGCTCTTCTCAATATTATTGCAAAATTTCGGTTAGCTATGCACCGTCCTGACCATCAAGTTTTCTAAAGTTAAAGACATACTGCCGGCAAAAAATTCTGTTTTCGATAATTAATAATCTTTTTCCTCACAAAATTTTAGTTTTCCTTTTTTTCCCAGTATGCTAGCCACTGTCCTCGTTCGTATATACAGTACGAACCTCCAAATACACAATATGGTGTCATATACAAAATAGCATATCTCTTTTCCATAATAAAAAGGAAATGAACGCCAAAATACATAGAAGACAACAACAAAATTACTCGGAATCACAGGATTGTGTGTTGTTGAAATTATTTTTTGGTTGTTTTTTTATTTTTTCGACATAAATCATTTATACTGTGACCTATTGTTGGGTCAAAACCAAAACACAAAGCAAAAAAGAATGAATGCAAATAAACACGTTTAACAGGATGTAATTGAAATGAAAATTCCTTTTTCCGAGATACAAATGTACGCAAATATTCAATTAAAACCTGATTTACAAAAGGATGGCAAAAAGGTATTCTACAAAAATTAAAGGACAAAAAACGAAAAACCCTCGAAGCTCCAGCACTTTTGCGGCTTTTTTTTTTGTTATAAAAGTGTTGAAATACAAAAAGAAAAGTAACTAAAATACGTGTTGGCAAATAACTTTCGAAAACAAATAATGAGGGTGTAAGCAAATTAAGGAGATAAGCAAGTGCTGGATTAAGTTTTTCATTCTCTACCATATTAACAATTCTTAATCTAAATGTGCGTCACTAAAAATGCCCAGAATACTCAGAAATTAAATTGTTGGTTTTTTGTTTTTACTGGCGTCTAAATTGTCTTATAAACCTTTGTATGAAAGACATCTTGTGTTCATAGAATAAAGTGAATTGGTGTTTGAAAACGATTAATTTTCTTATATACTAATCATTTACATCTATGATAATCACTGTCTTCAATTTGTTTACCTCCTCCACCGATAGTATCGGGGGTATATTAACTTTGTCATTCGTTTGTAACACAATCGAAATATTGCTCTAAGACCCATATAAGTATATATAATATCTTGGGTCGTGGTGAAATTCTGACGTCGATCTGAGCAATGTCCGTCCCGTCTGTTGAAAAATCACGGTAACTTCGAACGGAAACAAGCTATGGGACTTGAAAATTGGGCAGCAAGTAAGTTTGTTATTGATGCGATCGGATGATATTGCAAATGGCCCAATATCGGTCCACCTTTTTACGTATACCCCCATATAACAGACCCCCAAATTTGGCTTGCAGACCCTCTAAGGAGAAGCAAATTTTCATAACCGATCCGGGGCGTGAAATTTGGTACATTGGAGTTAGTATATATAGTCTATACAACGCATGCAAAAATTGGTCACATCGGTCCATCAAATTATTATATAGCCCCATAATAAAACGATCGCAAACGATTTGGCTTTCTCGGAGCCTCTAAGAGAAGCCAAAATTTCATCCGATTCGGCTTGAAATTTGTACATGGTGTTAATAATGGTCTTAAGCAACCATGCAAAAATTGGCTCACATCGGTCCATAATTATATGTAGCCCCGCATATAAAACGATCGCCGCGATTTGGCTTTCGGAGGCCTCTAAGAGAAGCAAATTTCATCTCAATCAGGCTGAAATTTGGTAGCATGGTGGTTAGTATATGGTCTCTAATAACCATGCGGAATTGGTTCATATGAGTGCACGAATCATAGTATAGCCCCCATATAAACCTGATCCCCGAGGATTTGGTTTTGGAGGCCTCTTGGTACATTGTGCTAGTAATATGGCCGTTTAAAACCATGCCTAACTAGGTCGCATAATCGTCTAATAGTTATATATAGCCCTCAGAATAAATCGATCCCCAATTACAGGAGCAAGAAATTGGTCCATATCAAGTTCATATTGTATTATAGACCCCATATAAGCGACCCATATAATTTCCAATTCTGGCTCCCTACGTAGCGTGGCAAAAGTCCATATCGATTCGGTAATTTTAATTTGTAGACTTTCACCTATGACATACCTTTTTTGTCTAATATAAATACCACGTATGGACTAAATCAACAATTTAGAAAACGATTAAGATACCACAACCCAAGTAGAACTTCTTTCGTAGAAGTTTCTACGCTATCCATGGTGGAGGGCACATAAGATTCGGCCTGGCCGAACTTACGGCCATACATGCTTGTTTACATTGACTTTGATTTTTTAAATTTTTGTATACCCTTCCAGCATCATTATCAGGTACTTTGAAGTATCTGTTACAATGGGGATTTTTAGAAGTATTTCATTTATACATGAATAACTGAGTTAGTAATACCTTATGAGAGATAAAACTTCGATAAAAAAAAATTCTGTTATCCCAATTTTAATTTTATAAGAGCACTCAGATTTAAGGCAGCTAAGCTCCCGCAAAAATGTGTTTTTGTTTTTAAAGAAGGCGCATCTTTTGCTGCAGTATCAAGTACCCTAATCCTTAAAGGAAGGTCATCCATTTTTGGATGCAAAAAGTAAACTTTTTTCTAGTGAAGGAGTTTGCTTTCCTTGAGGAAATTGACCAGTGAACCGAATTTTTTTTTTTCATGAGAAACCATTTCTATATTGAGAAGTTTTGTGGAACCAACCTTACATGGTCGGATTACTTGTCAAGAGTCAGCTTGGCAGATTGTACAGCGTTCGATTGAACGCACGAGAAGCTCAAGGCCGCCGCAGCCGTTCATATTCTTACAGGACGACCCTTGGGATAAAAATTAATGCGAATATTACCGACAAAGAAAGATATTAATTGAAGGAGCCCACATGGTTCCTCTTCAATTATTTTTTATAACCACACACCATAGAATGGTAACAAGGGGTCATAAATAAATTTGTCAATTTCGTTTGTACACATCGAAATCCTCGAATTACCCGACTATAATAAAGTATATATACTTCTTTGAAATCAAGGGAGAAAATTTCCTTAAGAAAGAGATATGGCCAATAGTCCGCCTGTCTGTCTGTTGTAATCACCTAGCAGTCTTCAATAATGAAGCCATCGTGCTGAATTTTGCAAAGGCAAAGCTGCGTCTTTTTCTCTGCAGACAGGTCAAATTTTCGAAGATGGGCTTATATCGCGTTCAGGCTTTTTAATAATAGTCGCCCATACAAATCGACCTGCTCAGAGTTGGGGTTTTGATGCTTATAAGAAACCGCAGTTTTATCCAATATCCTGATATTTCAAAAATCTAGATTATTATTAGGACCATAGAGATTGTGGGCCGAAAATGTCGAGTATCGGTCATGTTTTGGTATAGGCCCACATATAGACCGATCTCTCTTGATTTTTTACCTTCTTTGAGCTTTCTAAAAATCTCATGTTTTTTATCAAATTTGCCTGAGAAAATTGGAAATTTAATTAGCGCCCCTCAATAGACCGATCGTCCGAATGTTTATTTCTTGGGCTTATAGAAACGTAGTTTTTATCCATTTGCATCAATTAAACATCTAGAGGTCATTTTAGGACCCTATTAAAAGTTGTGCTGAAAATGGTGAGTATCGTCATGTTTTCGATATTGCCCACTATATAGACGCGATCTCTCGATTTTATTTTTGAGCCTTATAAGAAACCGCAGTTTTTTATCCAATTTGCAACGAAATTTGAAATTCTAAGAAGTATTTTAGGACGCATAAAGGGGAAGGTGTGCCGCGAAAACCGGTGTAGTATCGGTCCATGTTTTCTAGTATAGACCCCCATAAGATCGATCTCCGCGAATTTTTACTCTTGCGGTTTTCTATAAACTCGTAGTTTTTTATTCGCGACTTACCCTGAAATTTGTGAAATATATTGGTAAATTTTAAGACTCCCAAAAACGTAATATCGTATATAGTTTTTATGGTGGCAATTTGGTGGGGGTCTCTATATAACATACATCGAAAAAAAGTGAACTGTTTGATATAAGGAAGAATGAACCTAACATCGCAACGATAAGTTGAAATTAAATTTTTACTCCCCCATTTTGAGATTTTTTCGCACAAAGCGTTGATTAAAAACCCAGGAAATTTTAATGGGCATCTGTTGTACTTTTTAAACTGCAGTTCACGAAAATTATGTTACATCATCTCATAGAAGAAAAATTAACTAAAGTAGAGAAAAATGATTGGCGCCAAATCATGACCATTTTTAACGGCATGAAGCAGTACTTCATTCTTACTATTGTTTGGGAATCGTACTAAAATCTTTCCTTTGCTTTAGTTCATATTGAACTTATGTGTAGCGTCATTGAACTTTATAACTCACGTTTTAGTTCATAACATTTTGCAGAGCATAACATATATATAGAGGTTTGGTAAAATAGAGGAGTGATATAAATAAATATTAACCGATATTGAAGCCAAATTTAGCATGATAATTTGTCAATTTCATCTTGATATTGAACATAACAAATGTGACTGTTGGTACAAAATATTTAGCGTTTTTTTTTGCCGGGCTTTTTATACCTCCACCATAGGCATGAGGGGTATATTAATCTTTGTCATTCCGTTTGTACAATATCGAAATATTGCTACAAAAACCCCATAAAGTATATATCGTTGGCAGAAATGCAAAAGAACGTAACTACAATTTTCATTTTTTTACAGGAGAAAGTAAAAACGTTATAAACTCTCGCAAAATAATGTTTACGTAACCATTTTTTTAAAGTTACCTGATTAAAACACTCCGCCTTTTTTTGACGTAGCAACCTAAAAGTTTGTAAAGAAAGAAGACTGTGGGCCAATGGCTGTTGAAATAAAACACGCCAAATGTAGTCAAAAAAACCATTTTCCGAATTTTTGTTTACTTTACCGTTCTTTTTGCATTTCCTACTAACGATATATTCTGGTCGTGTTTGAAATTCTGAGTCGATCTAAGCATGTCCCGTCCGTCTGTTGAAATCCAGCCTAACTTCCGAACGAAAGATAGCTTGCACAAGTAGTTTTGTTATTGATGTAGGTCGGATGGTATTGAAAATGGGCCATATCGAACCACTTTTAGCGTACACTTGAAAAAAAAGCATACTCGGTTCCAAGATTTTGTCTTTAACTTTAAAAAACATTGGTTTGAATTTCGAGCCAGAAGAAAGGCGGAGAAATAACAGTAAGGGATACTTTTAAAGACACAATTCTCTTTTAATTTAGGTTTTTGTTGTAGCTTGCTTCTAGGAAGCGAAATTTGAATTTTTCGCTTTCTCAGGCTTTTTGTTCTTCATATGCTATCAAAAGCCTTTAAAAACGAGTTAAGCGGCAACTTTTATTTTTCCAAATTAAGGACTCGCTTCGCAGTTAGAAATTATGCTATGGGCTTGAAGTAAAAAAACTTCATTTAAATAAAGTTTTTGAAAAAACATGTCCTTACTATTTGAACGATTTTTTGTTTTGTCAGTCAAGAATGCCAAAAGACAACAAATTTAAAGACAATTTCATTAAGAAAATTTAAAGAATTTTTCTGAATTATTAAAGTCAATAGTTGACTTTAGGCCTATAAAATTTTTTCTTCATGTTAAGAATATCCCATTTTCTTTAAGTCAAATCACTTAATTATAAGGGACAATACACTCTCATTGAAAAGTTTATCGACTTTTGGACAAGGAAATAACTTTATTTTAGAGAAATGCGTCTTCTATTCTAAGCAAAATTTGTATTCGTATTTTCTAAAGACATGAATCTTTGACCGGCTCAACGAGCAATATTTTTTCAAGTGTATAGCCCTTCTTGGAGCCTCTTGAGGAGTCAATCTTCATCCGATCCGGTTTTGAAATTTGGTACATGGTGTTAGTATTGGTCTTCCATAACGCATTGCAAAATTGGTCGCATATCAGTCATAATTAATATTATACGCCCCCTATAAACCGTCCCTCAGATTGTGGGCTTGGGCGGAGCCTCTAAAAGAGAAGCAAAATTTTCATGCGATCCAGCTGAAATTTGGTACATAGTGTTATAATAAGCGTCTCTACAACCTATTGCAGAAAATTGGTCCACATCGGTTCATAATTAATATATAGCCCCCATATAAACCGATCTCTCAGATTTGAACTCCGGAGCCCTAAGGATTGAGCAAAATTCATCCGATCGGTGAAATTTGGTACGTGTGTTATGGTTAGGTTAGGTTACGGTTAGGTTAAGGTTATGTGGCAGCCCGAATGTATCAGGCTCCACTTAGACTATTCAGTCCATTGTGATACGCACAGTGGTGAACTTCTCTCTTAATAATAAAAGGCAGCACTGAGTGCTGCCCGATTCCATTTTAAGCTCAATGACAAAAGGGACCTCCCTTTTTTATAGCCGAGTCGGAACGGCGTTACACATTTGCAGTGAAAACACTTAGAGAAAGCTTTGGTAACCCTCAGATGTCAACGCAGCCATTACTGAGGTGGGATAATCGCCCGCTGAAAAAACTTTTTGGTGGTTTCGCCCCCCCCCCGGTCGTAGCAGCAAATCGAAGCCCACGACTTGTTGTATGGCAAGGCCGGGCATGCTAAACCATTGCAACCACGGTGTTTAAGTATATGATCTGCTCTAAGCAAGCATGGCGAAAAATTGGTCCGTATCGGTTCTATAGTTATATATAGCCGATCCCCAAATACTCTACCAAAATTTTATTTCTATAGAAAATTTTGTCCCAAAATTGTATTACTATAAGAAAATTTTGTCAAGCATTTTATTACTATAGATACAAAATTTGTCAAAATTTTAGTTACTATACAAAATTTTTTCAACATTTTATTTCCATCAATAGAAAATTTGTCAAAAAACGTATATATCGTATTTAATCGGCCATTGCTTTGTTTAATATATACTCGCGTATGGATCTAACTAAAATTGAGAAGACGGTGTAAAAAAGTTTTAAGATAGCCTTGTCATCGCAAGTGCTTACGCACCCAATTTAATTCGATTGTGGATGACAGTCTTTAGTACAAGTATTCTGTGGAATTCCATGGTGGAGGGTACTAAGATTCGTCTGGCTGAACTTGCGGCTGTATTATACTTGTGTAAGTGTTTTTGGAGCTATTATTTTGGGGGCCGCTAGATCATAAACCCACTTACTTTCCCAGTCATTCCGACGACATCTCTGCATCATATGTTATCTCTAATTTTTTATATAGAATTTTGCTAGTTCTGTACTTTGTCTACAGCTTTTGAATGTTTTATTTTCCTTGTCCTAGAGTGAAATAAAATACCCTCTCTTCGTTAGAAGTTAGTCTTATCATAGTTATTAAGCCCAAATCGTATTAAGGATATAAGATGTTAAGATTTTAAGACATAAACATTACGCAGCGATACTCAAAGAGACCAGGCTGAATGCATCACAATTTCTTATGCCCTCAGTAACTCAAAAAATATGTTAGTTGCTATTATTACTCCTTGCACATCATTTGTATTGGTTGTGTGTGTGTATTACTTTACCAATTTAGCCAATTTTGTGTGTTTGTTTGTTTCTATATGAAGCCTAGAACAAGATAGTATATTAGGTCATCATAGGAATAAAAAACTATTTCAGAAATATTCCAAAAGGCTTTTTTCTTCGATTTGTATCAAAGGCACGAATTCCATTTTTGGTTACATGTTAATTGAAATTTGAGTATCTCTAACAATAATCGAAAGTAATCGAAATAGCTTTCATATTTTCGCTTTTTGTTCTATTTCACGTTTATTTTTTTCCATAAAATATGCAAAGGATTTAGTGATTCCTTAAAGAATGGGAAATTAGAAAATCCTTAATAAGCTGAAAACAAAAGATATTGGGATGTAGAAACATGACATTTTTGTATTTTGCAATACATTTGCAAATATAATTTTTAGGACGAGGTTTTAGTATTTTCATTTTTTTTGTGTTTGTCATCCAACTGTTCATATTTTTACTATCTCTTATGTTCTTTATTCTGTTGTCTTGGAACATTTCTAGACCGATGGATAGATCTTGTTTTTTTAAGAATGAATATGGATAATGAAAGATTTTGTTAGTTTGTATTTGGAATGTCTGTTGACGGTCCTATACGCCCGAGAATTGCGTTTTCTTATTGCTGGTCTTTATTTATGTTCATTTTGTTTTTTCACTGGAACATTTATGCAAATCTATGTAATTTTTTATTTGAACTTTGGGAAGCACGTGTAACCTTAAATAGGATCTACAATTACGTTGTAATTAATATTTGAATGACTCATGATTGATACACTAATTTATATTCAAAACGAAGCCATAAATATTGTATACAAGTTTATTAAATCATTCACTGTAATATATTGGCATTAGATGGGCGCGAAGGGATTTGATGAAAAATACTATTTCAAGCAGTTCGGTTCATATGTCCACAGAAGGATATAGATACCCGCAAAACATGTTTCAAAGAGCAACAATGTTAATTTTTTTGACGGTGAACATGGACATTTTTTTGTTGCAAAAAAAAGTTCCTTTTCTCTGTAAACATATAGCTTGAGAAACTAAATTTTTGCGACAAAGGCAGGTTAACATGTTCCCAGTTAAAAATATACTGTTGGCCTCTTGAAACATGTTTTGAGGTGAATCGTATTCTCTTCTCTAGGAGTTGCCTAACTATGAAAACTATTCGAGAATTCATTAGAACCATTTTTAGTTTGAGTTTTTAAGAAGAATCTTAAACCTTCTCGTTTAAGAACGTATTCTTACAGGTTGGCTGCTAAGTCGCCCGTCTAACAAAGTAAAACACATTTTTTTTGTAAAAATTCGTGTTTTATTATTCAACATAGTTCTTTCAATGAGCGATAACACGATTTTAAACGAGCTTCAATTTTTTTTGATAAGCGAATTTTGGTAAGTACTCCTTCGCGTTTTGCCTGTGAAATGGCCGTCAGTTTCGGCGATCACGTCATCATTGCATGGCCAAATGTTTTTCCCTGCGGAAGCATCCTTTTGAGTCTGAGAACAAGAAAAAGGCGCTGGGGGCCAGATCTGAGAATACGGTGGGTGTTGAAGCACTTCGAGAGCCCATTCATTGAATGTTTGCCATCGGTTTCTCCAATGAGTTGTGGCACGGTGGCGTTGTCTTGTGGAATCAAACAATTTTTTCTTCATATTATTCTTCAAACGTTTCAATAACGTCACTGTTGATGGTTTTTTCCCTTCTCAAGAAATCGATAAATTTATTCATGCGTATCCAAAAACAGAGGCCAATTACTTTGCACAGCGGACACTTTTGAGTCTTTCCATGGCGCTGAGCCGAGACGGTCACGGTCGCTGTCCCACTCAAGGCGACTGTTCGATTGACTTCCAGGAGTGTAGTGATGGTAGCTATGTTTCATCCATTGTCACACTATCGACGCGAAAAACTCGGGCTGGTATTAGGAGTTAACAGCTGCAAACACAGCTCAGAATCATCAACACGCTTGTGTTTTTGGTCCAAATGTGAGCTCGCATTCTGGCACCATATTTTGCAGCGAGACTTCCGCATATCCAAATAATTGATGAATGATATGACCAATATGTTCCTTTTGATATCTTTAGGGCATCTGCTATCTCGATAACTTCATTTTACAGTCATTCAAAATCATTTTGTGGATTTTTTTGATGTTTCGGTCGGCAAACGCACCTCTTTCGGGGGCCGTCCACTGCGTTCACACCGTCTCCGTGGTCATTTCAGCTACGCGTTGGAATTTTGCATACCAATCATTATGGTTTGATTTCCCTGGGACAGAGTCCGGAAAACTCATTGTCCAAGCCAAAGTTTTTAGCTTCCACCTCCAGGTATTTTTTCCCTTCAGAAAACAGTACTTCTATCAATACACGATCAGGAATTCCTTTATTTTTTTGCCGATTTTTTTTTCACAATAACAAAACGTTGCTTCCAAAAAAAGACTCTCTAATCTTCAGCAGTGTTGACGGAAAATTTTAATATCCATCACTCTAAAAAAATTATCCGCTTATTCGTCCCAATCCAAATTAAGCTCCACCGCTTTCAAAATCTCTTCTTTCCTGATAAGCAAAAACTGTCATTATGGATTCATCAAAACATCATAATTAGCCTTGTCTGCTAAACATAAGATTCGATTATAACTGTTGTTTTTTTTCTATGGAGTCAAAAGAATATTTTGGTGCATCTCCCCCTCACTTGTGTGTGTCTATGCTTTGCGCATCACCTTCCCCTTCTTTAGGCCAGTGTAAGCCATCCGAACTTAAATGCAACAACAACATACATATTCAGGGAATGCAGAATAGGCAGCAAGCAATCAATATCATTGGTTTGTATTGATACAAATCAATACTTATTGATTTGTAATTGATATACACTTCGAACATGTTGTAACCAACATCGAACATATTTGAATAAATATATTAATGTGAATGTCATATTTTGTTTATATGGGATAATTATAATGTAATTCTTATAGTTATGAAAAACGATAGTTAAATTGTATCATAGCCATAGAACTTCTTATTAGAGATTTTTGAAATAAATTCATCCTAATTCTTTTTCATAACCTTCAACAAACAACATCTAAGTATCGCCTCAAGCTTTGTCTTAATTATTTTAACTTTTCTTCCCAACCTGAAATAAATTATTTTAAGGCATCCTTTGATTATTTTTAATTTTGTTTCAATTTTTATTGAAATAATTTTTCCTTGGGCTGGAAATAAAAGGAAGTAATGATTCTCCAACATTTTATTGGTGCGGAAACCCGGGAATTTTCTCGTCGCGCTTAGATTACCGAAAAATTTACGTGTTTTGCCTTTTAAATTTACTTGTTTCTTGTCTGATTTCGAATTTTTCAATTTCTGGTGAAGCATGATTTAATTCGTGTCCGGATTGTATAAAGGAAATTTAATTTGAACATTTTGTTGTTGTGGAAAAAGTGATCGTTTTATTGACCTTATCTGGATTAAAGAAAAGGGAATTCCAAAGAATTGCTTCTGACTTGCAGGCCGCTTTCTTGTTTGATAAAATTTGCGTGAATTTGACAAAATTTTTGCCTTGGAAATATATTAATATTTTGTAGTTATTTAAAAAAGCGTGCGGTTTGATAATGAGTGATCTTTCCGCTTATTTATTTGGAGCAGCGTTCCTATGCTGGGCAGTTGTTGTCTAATTACAGAGATCGTTTCATAGGGCAAAAAGATCGCTGCTGAAAAGAACACACGGTTTATATAAATGCGCTGGCCACGAGAATTGAAGATATCTTCAACGCGGATTTGAATCGCAACATCGAGAGTAATTGTTTCAACATGTGCGTGATTCTGCTATTGACGAATAATTCAATGTTCCGTATTTCCAGGAGCAAGTGTTATTTTGAAATTTTTCGGAACTTTACTTGACATTTAAAAGGAATAATGCATAGATTCACTCCCGAAACCATCCTTTGCATCGTCGCCTTTTATGAACAAGCACTTTCGTTGCACAGCATAGTCCTCTGATACGAACTAATTGGCTGTGAATCTAATACTCCAAAAATTTCTCTTCCCAGAAATTTTCGGACAATAGATGGAATGGATCCATTTGGAGAATAATACTTTTCACGGTCGTTCATCAAATGATTTCTTTAAACAAAACCCAAAATTCTTTTCTTACGTAGTACCTCTTGAGGGCGAAGCCGCAATTTAATTAAAACATTGCGGCCACAGAAGCTAACTACGATTCCGGCTTGGAAAATAACTAGAATCTAGGTATATAAGCAAGCGAATGTTGTCGAAATCTAATTTTCCACGATATTTAATATACCTAAATCTGATGGCGGCTTTCAGTCTATCAAGACTTTACTCGACTCTGCTCAAGAGTGCATCTCATCTTTGGGAAATTTGGATATTTCTACAAAGTCCTGGGATCCCATTCTTATTCACCTTTTGGTTCAGAAATTAGATCTCCAGGCTCGAAAAAGGATTTGGGAGCAATCCCCTCTTAAGTCATCAACAGAAATTCCAAATCTCTCAGCAATTTAATTTATTTCCTAGAAAGGACTTTCGCATTTGGAGTTCCATAGAAGAAGGAAATTCCGCACCCCAAATAATATGAATAATAATAAAAACTTTTCCTCAAGCGAAAAATCTACTGTTCATTTTGCGAATTTTTCCTAATCATAACTTACCTTTTGTCCGTTTTGCGAAAAGAACCATTTTACCTCAGCCCAGATGTTTCAAGTTCCTGCATTATCCTTAACAGAAAAACTAATTTTCTCTCCAGAGAAGAAATATCTGTCATAACGCTTCAATTTCGGGTCATGATCACAAAAAGCTGCACTTCGATCTTTCGGTGCATTAACAATGTAAGCAGCACATCAATACTGTCCATTCAATGAACTGATGAGGCCTCTAAGTCAAGGCTCCCAAAACAACTTCTCATACAAATTCGCCTGCTCATAAGTTTCACAGACTATTTTTCGTCTGTTTTGCGGCTCTACAACAATCCGGCTAACATGTTACAGTAAGCGTGGAACTTTGAGA
>PGFW01036828.1:0-10245 GCA_003123925.1 Haematobia irritans | reverse complement strand
TGGAAAAACATATGCCACTTTAAATATTAATACCCCACCAAGCAGAAAGGATGGCAGGAATAGACTTTAATCACGTTCCCTATTTTAGGCATCGAATTCAGATATTTTTTATGTCAAAGTGATAACAAAGGAAAAACTTCAAGAAAATATCAACAATATTTTTTCAATTAAATCTTAATTGAATTTAAAAAAATATGAAATTAAATAATTAATTTTTAATTGATATGTCTTCAATCACAGAAATGATAGTATCAATTAAAAAATTAATTGAAAGTTTAAAAATTTAATAAATTTAATTTTTGTATTGATTTTTGTTTCAATTAAAAAATTTGTTGAATCAATTAAATTTTTAATTGAATATTTTTAAAACTCAATGCTTTATATTGGAAAAATTTTCGTGAATTTTTCTTCTGTGTAGCAAATGTGATTTCAGACTCACTTAGACTATTCAGTCCATTGTGTCCATTGGGGGGAATACCCCGACAATAGGTTTGTATTCCTCCGCGAATGGGGGAGAAGTAATTTCCCTCTGTAGTATGGGGAGTTTTCCTAACGTTGGGGAATTCCACTTTGACGGTATGTACAGTTTGCTCTCCTAAGAATTGCATAGCAATTGTTTTCGTAAAGGGATTTAGAACAAAATAGTTGAGAGAAGACTTTTATGCCATGGTTACACTGGGCAAATATTTGACAGAAATCTAAAATGGATCCGTCGCCACAGCCAAACCAGCGGACATTTTTTCCTCATATTGGATATATAGCGCCATGATAGGATTATTTTTCAAAACCCGTATCTATATATATATTTGGAGAATGGTTCAAGAAAAATGTTTGACTCTCATTTTGGTCAGTTGGTGTACACAAAAATTACTACCAATACTTTTTTTAAATTAAAAAAAATTGATAAAAATAATTTTTTTAATAAAAAATCATTAGCATAAACTAAATGAATTATTTAAGTATTTAATAGAAATTAATTAATTAATTAATAGCATTTGGTGTACACAAAAATACCACCAATATTTTTTTTAATTAAAAAAATTGATAAAAATATTTTTTTAATAAAAAAAATCATTAGCATAAACTAAATGAATTATTTAAGTTTTTAATAGGAATTAATTAATACCATTTGGTGTACACAAATATACCATCAATATTTTTTTAAATTTAAAAAAAATTGATAAAAAAATAATTTTTTAATAAAAAAAATCAATAGCATAAACTAAATGATTTTTCTTTTAATTTGTAATTGAAATAATTAATTAATTAATGTACATGATTTTTCTATTATAACTCCTCTTGATAACTTTACAAATTGGTAATAAATTTCAAAACATTAGCATTAATTGTGTGAAAAAACAATTAATTAAGAAGTAGGGCATTTTTGCTAATATTTTAAAGTATAAAAATATATATCATTATGCGTACAACAAAAAATACGCACCAATTTTCTACATTTAAAAAATTTATATGAATTATTCTTTAATAAAAAATCATTAACATAAATTATTTTAAATTTTTAATTTAAATAATTAATTAATTTATGTACAATGACTATGACATTGAATGTATCATTCTCTTTTTTTCTATTATCACGCCTCCTGATCATGTAAAAATTGGTAATAAAATTTCAAAACATTAGCATTAATTCTGTGAAAAGGCAATAAATTAAGAATTAGGGTGCATTTTTTGTTAATATTTTAAAGTATAAACGAAATCACCATTTGCAAAATCCCTCTTGGATAATATATAAACCAAGATTTGTATCTTTTTGTATTTTGAATATCAACCAAGACTGTTGATATTCAAAAACAAGACTTTAAGCTTCATTCTCATTTCCATCCTTTTTCAACTTTTTTTCTGTACACACAAAAAAAATTTTTTCTGATTCAATCACGATATTAAAACGCATCCAATAATTTTTTAATTGAAATGTTTCTTCAATCACAGGAAATGATAAGTATCAATTAAACAATTAATTGATTCCAATTTAAAAAATTAATGATAATTAAAAAATTTAAATTAATTGATACTATTGATTGATTTTTGTTTCGATAAAAATTATTGAATCTATTAATTTTATTGAATATTTTTTTAAAACTCCATTTAAAATTTTAATTGAACAATTTCGTGAATTTTTTTTTTCTGTGTATAGGTCCTGTAGCTAAAAACAAATATATTACATCAAGTTTTTATACCAATATCTTTTAAATAAAAAAAAAAAAATTTAATAAAAAAAATCATTAACATAAATTAATTTAATCATTTAAAATTCGAATTTTATTGGTCAAATTTTTAATTGACATCGGCGATTGAAGTTTTCATTTTCGTTTTTTTTTTTGTATTATTAATCCTCTTGATATACACAAAAATATTTTTTTTGTCTTCAATCACGAAATAATTAATTTTTAACTTGATTAATTTCTTCAATAACAGAAAGTCAATTTAAAATATAATTGACCCACATTAACTAATTAATTTGATACAACTAACTTTTTGATTGATTTTGCTTTTAATTAAAAATGCTGTATCAATTAATTTTAATTGAATATTTGTTTTAAAAAACAATTAAAATTTTATTGCAAAAAATGTTCGTGTATTTTTTTCTGTGTAAAAGCAACGTATTAAGGACATTTTTGATTATAATTTTTATAAGTATAAACAAAATCACTACACAGAAAAAAACTTTCTGATTCAAACACGATATTAATTTTTTAATTGAAATGTCTTCAATCACAGAAATGATAGTAAAAAAATTAATTGAAGGTCAATTAAAAAATTATTTAATCCAGTTAAAAAATTAATTGATTCTATTAATTTTTGTGATTGATTTTTGTTTCAATAAAAAAAAATTGTTGAATCAATTAAATTCATAATTGAATATTTTTTAAAACTCAATTAAGGCTTTAATTGGAAAAATTTTCGTGAAATTTTTTTCTGCGCATTAGCAAAATCCCTCTTGGATTAAATATAACAAGATTTTTATTTTATTTTTTTTTTAGTTTTTTTAGAATGTCAAGAGTCTTGTTGGGCCTTTAAGCTTCATTCTCATTTTGACACATTAGCTTGTAGCTAAAAAAAAAAAAAAATATTTACACAATTTTTTTTTATACGAATGGTAAGCCAAGATATATACATAAAATTATATCTTTCTTCATGGTGGTCCTGTTAGGCAATCAAATAAAAATTATACAAATCAGGGTGTAAATTTTCTTACATTTTCTCGTGTATAGATGTTTTATCAATCTCATGGAAAAATGGCATATTCAAAGATTAGTTTTCGAGCATTTCATTTGTTCTTAAGAAAAAAATGTTTTGTGAATTAAAATATGGGCAAACATTACCACCTAAAGTTGGGTATTAAGTTCGAATTTAGCCGCTAAAACCGACAGTATGAAATCTATACCCCTGCGATCCAAATTTTATTAAAACTTTATGGGGAATATCCCAAAGCAACTTTTCACAAAGTTTATATTCTTTTTAATGGATTAATTAAGAAAAGTAGTCGTGAACAAAAATCGCAATTATAGCGGCTAAACTCAAACTTAATACTCACTTAAATGACAATATAGAATCCTTTTGCTATTTTTTTTTCCTTAATCCTTGAAACGTTTAACCTTCACTGCATTTTTTTTTACTGCTATACTTGTGTTGTATATGGAAATAGAAAATATTTAATATTCTTATATTAAATATAAAAAAAATGAATATTATTTTATAAGGGCAAGGTTTGTATATTTGTTTTTCGTTTTTTTTTTTTTTATTATTATGGAGATTTATTGAAAAAACTAATTTTTTGCATTCAAGCTATTCACTCATCGATTTTGACTTAAAGCCTAAAAGTATGTGTGTTATAAACTTATGTTCTTTTTGTAGTTGCAACTTAATAACTAAAACTTATTAGATAAAGGGTCTTATAACAAAAAAGAATGGCTTAAAAATACAATTTGAAAAACTTACAATAAAAATAAAAAAAGCCAAAACAAATTAAAAATGTTTGAAATATTTTGTGTGTGTGGTGTGGTTTTCTCATATAAAATAATAATCAGGCAATTTTATTTATGATATTTTTGTCAAGCATAAGAAACATTACAAACAATGCCTAATTTAATAGCAATCTTAAATATTATGCGTTTATCTTTACTATCCATAGGGCTTATAATAGTAAATGTTGCGTAACATTTTTCCTTGGAAAAAAAATTAAAAAAGTGATAGAATTGAAAAACAATAATTGGAAATTTTCTGTCTTTACTTATGAATAAAATAGTTGCCCTTGGTCAATATGTAACATTTTACGCAACAAAATATTTTATCCTGTTATGTTCAAACGATGATCATTTTCTTTTTTTTCTTTGTCGTTTGTTAGTCAGTTATTTACATGGTCAAAAAGCTAAATTTTAAATATTTGCTAATGTTCACAAAAAAAAGAGCCTAAATATTAAATGTTGTGTTTAACAAAAATTATATAATTAAAAATCAAAAACAAAAAAACATGTTCATGTAATAAATAAACCAAAAAAAAACAAAAAAAACTAAAACTTTAAAATAAATTCATTCTTAAAAAAAAAAAACATTACATACAATTACATATGTAGAAAAATAAAATATGATCTTCATCATTGGATAGCATAGACAGAGAGAGGGGGGGGGGGTAGAAGTAAGGGATGAATCAATTTTCAGTTCTTTATGTACTATATTATAAATTTAAAATTTGCCTTAATTAGTTTTGGAAAATTGTTAAAACTTTTTTAGTGATAACATCTTACTGAGGAAAGAATAAGATGACAAATTATCCATACAAAAAAACATTTTCAATATAAATTCAAAATAATGTATCCATAATTTATAAATTTCAGAAAAAAAAAAAAAATAATTAAAAATTTAATTTTTTGATATTAACAATTCTCCATTTTTAGTATTTATTTTGTTTAATAAAAAAAGTCTTTAACAATTTCACTTTGAGATGACCAGAAATCAATGCTGTGACAAATTTGGAAAACCTTACAGAATTTGAATTGAAAAAAATAAATACCAATAAAAATAAAAAGTCCTTAAAATTATCTTTTGAAAATAAGATGATGACCAGAAAACACATGCTGTGTAATTGGAAGAAGTAAGAAATTTAAATTGAAAAAAAATCCAATTGTATAGCCTTTAAAAATGTTTATTTTTTTAATAAGAAAACCTTAAAATTCTCTTTGACTTAAAATGGTGACCAGAAACAAGGGCTGTTGCCAACCTAATTTTAGTATTTAAAAAGTTTCCAAAATTTCTTCAAATTTCCTTTTCCTTTTTTTCGAATTTAGTTAATCGGATCAAACTTTAATGACTTAAAAAGCTTGGGTTAATTATTGATGTAAAGAACTGCTATTGCATTATCAAATCTTTTAATAATTGAAAATTTGTTTGTACCCAAGTTTAAATTTTAGGTTAAGTGACAGACCGTTTTTTTCGGGGCATTTTAAAATATTTTTAGAAATTTCAATTATCTTAAATATTTTCAAAATTTCAATAATGAAGCATAGATCGGAAATAGGTGATACGAATTATAATCCCATGTTCTGAATCGCAAGAATTTATTTTTGTTGTAAATGAAAAAAATCCACACCAAAATATTTTTTTTTCGGTTCAATCACGAAATTAATTTTTTAATTGAAATGTCTTCAATCACAAAAATGATTAAAAAATTAATTGAAAGTCAATAAAAAAAATTTATTGATCCAATTACAAAATTTATTGATACTATTAATTATAGTGATTGATTTTTATTCAATTAAATTTTTTTTGAAATCAATTAAATTTTAATTGAATATTTTTTAAGACTCAATTACGACTTTAATTGGAAAAATTTTCGTGAAAATTTTTTCTGTGTAGAGATACTCTCGATACACTCCAAAACAAATTTAATTAAATCATTTAATCATTAAAGAGAACTACACAGAAAAAAATTCACGAAAATTTGTCCAATTAAAATCTACAAATTATTGTGTTATATATTATTTTGATCTGAAATAAATAAAGTCTGAATTAAAAAAAAAGTGAGTTTTAAAAAATATTCAATTAAAATTTTATTGATTCAACAAATTTTTTAATTGAAACAAAAATCAATCACAAAAATTGATAGTAATCAATTATTTTTTAAATTGGATCTATTAATTATTTTAATTGACCTTTCAATTAATTTTTTAATTGATACTATAATTTGCTTGTAATTTGAAGACATTTCAATTAAACCAATTTAATTGGATCAATTAATTTCGGTATTTGCATTCAGAATTTTTTTGTGTGTAATATCAGGATTTAGATATATTTGACAGGTTAAGAATTATGGCCAAATGAAAAATTTTTCGATTTTGCATTCAAAACGAATTTCGGAACATGGGGGGATGATATTAAAATTTTGCCAAAACTAACAATTAGTGGATAGCGCCCAACAAAAATTACAATTTAGACGAACCTATAGCTATTCATCATATTACTTTATTTCAATAAAGAGTCCTCAAACAAAGAGCTTAGCCTTAGTGCATGGTCACACCTAGGCATAATTCTTTGACCAAAATCAGTTGTCAAACTCTTCGGCAGACCCATTCTTGAAACATTGGTACTGTTTTAGGAAGATATCAATATGATTCCTAAAAAATTGTCTGCTTGGTTGACTGTGGCTTTAGGATTTTTTTTTACTTTCTATCAATTATTTTCCAAATCTGAGCCGTACTCATAAAGTTTCTACAACTGTTAAGTTTTAAAAATTTCCCATTTTTTTAAGAAGCTTTTCTGATGAGTATTTAAAACTAATTATTTGAAAATTTTAATATTCCGTTTTTCTATAGCATGACTGATTTCCTATAGCAATCTGTGAACAGACTTATTAATTGATAAGTCATCCATTAGCCATGTCGACGAATAAACAACAGGTAAAAGGGGCGAATATTAAAAATTATTAAAAGGGATAGTTTTAAATCATTCACTTGTCTATTTCGCTCATATTTTAATTACCTATTGGACCATCTCATATTATCTCAAAACTTGTATATGTCCTTATAGTCTATTAAAAAAAAAAAAACAAGGTTAATCATACATTAATGAATGCCATGTCGAAATCTGATTAAGTTGCTGGCAAAATAAACTTTCGTTTATTAAACTCTATATTTCTTTAAAACAGATATTAAGAAATTTAATAAAAACATCAATCATTTATTTTGTTATTTTGCGACATGGATTTATTATGATGTTTTATAGTCAGTGTCTATTTCGTTAGAAATACCAGATAATCATGAAACGTTGAGGTTCACGTTTTAAAAATTATTTAAATAAGATTCGAAAAGTTAGCCCTGTTCTTGCTATTTCAAACGAAAGAAAATTTATTTGGGTTTACTATTGCGAAAGCCAAGTCATTTACAGACAAAAATTTTTTTCTGATTCAATCACGGAAATTAATTGATCAATTAATTTTTTTAATTGAAAAATGTCTTCAATCAACAGAAAATGATGCGTAATCAATCAAAAAATTAATGACAGTCCAATTAAAAAATTAATTGCATCCAATTAAAAAATTAATTGATACTGTTATTAACTTTGTGTGTTTGATTTTTATTTCAAATTAAAAAAAATTTGTTGAATTCAAATTACATTTTTAATTGAATATTTTTAAATCTCAATTAAGAGTTTAATTGGAAAAATTGTTTCGCGAATTTTTTTCCGTGAGTGCATAAAATCTTGCTTTTTTATATGCGTTCTCAATTATGATTGGTATCACTTTCTGCTACAAATTAGTTACACAGAAAAAAATTTCACGAAATATGTCCCATTTAAAATTTAATTTAAAGTTTATAAAAAATATTCAATTAAAAATTATTATTTGATTCAAAAAATTTTTAATTGAAACAAAAATCAATGACAAAAATTAATAGTTTCAATTTTGTTGTTTTTAATTGTCCCAATTATTTTTTAATTGACCTTCAAGTAAATTTTGAATTATATAACTATCACTTTTTTTTTTTTTTATGCTGATTGAAGACATTTCAATTAAAAAATTAATTGGATCATATTAATTCTTGATTGAATCAGAAAAATGTTTTTTGTGATACACACAAAAAATTACTTTGGATTCAATCACGAAATTAATTGAACCAATTAATTTTTTAATTAATTTTAAAAGTTCAGATTAAAAAAATTAATTATCCAATTAAAAAAATTAATAGATACGGATTAATTTTTTTTTAATAAAAAAATTTGTTGAATCAATTAACATGTTTAATTGAATATATTGAATAAAATATTAATTGAATATAATTGAATAAAATTCAATTTAGTATTTTAATTGGAATTGAAAGAATTTAGAATTAGCGAATTTAGGTAAATAATAGAATTCTGCAATCTGTTTTTGAATTGTGTATTTTTGTAGACTGTTATTGTGAGATCTGTGTATTTTGTTATAATTGCCATTGGGGCTTTGAAATTACAAATAAAAGTATGACATGAATGAATTGAAATTATTTTGGTGAAAATTGTTTTCTGCACAGAAAAAATTTTCACGAAAATTTTTCCAATTAAAATCTAAATTGAGCTTTAAAAAATATTGAATTAAAAATGTAATTGATTCAACAAATGTTTTAATTGAAACAAAAATCAATCACAAAACTTGATAGTATCAATTAATTTTTTAATTGACTTTCAATTAATTTTTTATTGATACTATCACTTCTGTGATTGAAGACAATTCAATTTAAAAAATAATTGGATCAATTAATTTCGTGACTTAATCAGAATTTTTTTTTGTGTGTACACACACAAAAATACTTTTGGATTCAAACTACGAAATAATTTGAACTAATTACATTTTTAAGTTAATTTTAAAAGTCATTTTAAAAATTAATTGAATACCAATTAAAAAAATTAATTGATACGTATAAATTTGTTGAAATCAATTAAATTTTAATGATATTTTTTGAAAAATTCAATAGTATTTAATTGGAAATATTTTGGTTGAAAATTGTTTTCTGCATAGAAAAAATTTTCACGAAAATTTTTCCCAATTAAAATCTTAATGAGCCTTTAAAAAATATTGCAATTAAAAATTTCTAATTGATTCAACAAATTCTTAATTGAAACCAAAATCAATCACAAGAATTGATAGGACATTCAATTAATTCTTTAATTGGATCAATTAATTTTTAAATTGACTTTCAATTAATTTTTAATTTGATACTATCATTTCTGTGAATTGATTAAAAAAATTTAATGGAATCAATTTTTTTTGTTGTGTAACACACAAAAATAACTTTTTGGATGCAATCACGAAACGTAATGAACTAATTGAACTAATTCAAACACGAAATTAATTGAACTAATTAATTTTTAATTAATTTTAAAAGTCAATTAAAAAATTAATTGATCCAATTAAAAAAATTAATTGGTACTATTAATTTTTGTTTTAATTAAAAAAATTTTGTTGAATCAATTAATTGTTTAATTGAATATTTTTGAAAATTCAATTCGTATTTTAATTGGAAATATTTTGGTGAAAATTGTTTTCTGTGCAGGTCATAAACTATCATATTTGAGCTTAGGTAAAAAACAAAATTATGAAATATATGAAAAGTCAAAAACTTCCACACACAGAAATAAATTTCACGAAAAAAATTCCCAATTAAGTTTTTAATTGAGTTTTAAAAAAACAAATCAATTAAATTTTTAATTGAGTTAGCAAATTTTTTAATTGAAACAAAAATCTATCACAAAAATTATTAGAATCAGATTATTTGTTTTTTTTTTAAGTGGATTCAATTAATTTTTAAATTTGAATTTCCAATTACTTTTTTAATTGATATTTTCAATGAATTTTAATTGATAATAATCATTCTGTGATTGAAGACATTCCCAATTAAAATTAAATGTGATCAATTAATTTCTCGTGATTGAAGACAAAAGGCAGGTTATTTTTTGTATATGATCTCAAATATAGGGTTCATCACGTTCTGTTACTAATTAAGTACACCACACAAAAAAAATAATTTTTTTGGGATTCAATCACGAAAATCAATTGATCCGATTAATTTTTAATAATGTTAAAGTCAATTAAAAAATTAATTGATCCAATATAAAAAAATTAATTGATACTATTTAATTTTCGTGATTGACTCTTTGTATTTAATTTAAAAAAATTGTTAAATCAATTAAATGTTTATTGAATATTTTGAAAATTAAATTAGTATTTTAACTGGAAATATTTTTGGGTGAAAAGCC
>PGFW01036826.1:675-13110 GCA_003123925.1 Haematobia irritans | reverse complement strand
AGGCTTAATAATCCAAGTTAAGGCTGAGGGACGAGGCCAGCAAGCAGCCCTAATTTACAGAAGAGAAGATAAAATATATTTATTTTTATTAAATTTAAAGTATAAAGTAGGGCAAGAAAATGGGGCTATGTTAGGTAATGTTGATTTTTTAATATAAGGGATCATTTGAAAAGAGCTTTTAGTAAATAGGCGGAGATTAGAAATATGAAAATCTGACGAAGACGGAGTCTCAGGGATATACTAAATGTGGGATAGGTGACGCTTATATCTTTGCGTGGCTTTAGACTTCGACGTTCATCATACAGATTTGAACCGGGTTCAATTAATTATGAATCTGGGAATCGGTTTATAACTTGAGCTATATGTAATTATTGACCGGATATGGGTAATTGGGTATCGTGGTATCGGAAGGTAATAAACTACGATATGTCGGCGAATAGACAGAGTATCCTTAGTATAGATCAATTCTTTGGGGCAGCCAATATTTTTTTTGATAGTTGTCTTTCACGAAATCAAAAAGCCACAGCGAGAGCCGGATTTGGCAAAACGGATACATGCCGACAGTTGTGTAAACGATTCTCAGCAAATTGGTAGAAATTTTTTAAACGTGTTGGGTAGAGATTGGGTCAGATTTAGATTTAGAATAAATTTGAACAAATTTCCATAAGAAAGTAAAATTTTGAAAAGTTTTCTATAAACTAAATTATCGACAAACTTTTCTATAGAAATAAAATTTCCTATAGATATAAAAATTTGGGGGAAGATTTTGCTCTAAATAATAATTTGGGAAAAATTTTCGATAGAAATGAAATGTTTCTACAAAATTTTACTATAGAAGATAAATTTTTTGAGAAAAAATTTATAACAGAAGTAAAAGTTGTGACAAATTTTGCTAAGCATACATTTTTGAATTATTTTTGTATAAAAAAAGATTGGAAAAATTTAGTATTATAATGAAATACAATTTTGAGCGAGAAAATTTTATATAGACGATTAAATTTTGGCAACATTTTTTTTATAAGAATAAATTTTTACAGAAATTTCTAATCAGACAATAATTATTTTTATAAAATGATATATTGGAAGAAAATTTTACGATAAGATAAATCTTTTGACAAAATGTTTCTATAGGGAAATAAATTTGTTCACAATTTTCTTATAAGCAATCAATTTTGAAAAATATTTTGCTGAATAGAATAAGATTAATGACAAAATTTTCTCAAACAAAAGTATAGAATTCTTTGACATATTTTCTGACAAAAATAAATTTTGAAAAAATGTTTCGGTAAAGAAAATAAAATTTTGACCAACATTTTTATAAGAGAAATAAATTGTTGGACAAAATTTTCTACAGAATAAATTTTTGGAAAATTTTCTACAGAAATAAAAATTTTGACAAAAATTTGTCGTAGCAAGGGAGTAAATTTTGACAAGAGTGTGCTTCTACCATCATGATAAAATTCGTTTGGCAAAAATATTATCTATTAGAAATAATTTTGAAAATTTTCATTAATAGAAATAAGAGATTCTTGAAAAAAATTGCTATGCGAAGTAAGTTGTGACGGAAAAATTTTCTATAGCCAACACAGTTTTTGAAATATTTTTTTTGTATAAAAAAGAAAAAATTGGAAAAAATTTGTTATAAGAAATAAAGAGTATTTGTATCCTACCTTTATTAAGTTTATATCTAATGAGCGTTAGATTGGCGCCTGTTTCGGTATGCGCCAGGCTAACATGCAAATATAAAAAATAAAAAGGTTTTGATACAGATTTCCTATAAAAATGAAAATTTTGGATAAAGTTTTCTATAGATATTAAAATTTTGGCAAATTTTCTTAGAAAGAAATAAGTATTTTGACAAATTGTTCCTATAGAAATAAGAAATTTTGACAAATTTTTCGCATAAAGAAAGAAATTTTGACTAAATTTTTCTGATAGATATAAATCTTTTGACTGAAAATTTTCTGAAACAAACAATAGTTTTGAGCAAAATTTCTATAGAAATTAAATGGTGTTGACAAAATTGTTTATAGAAACTAAAATTTTGATAAAAAAAAAAAAATTTAATGGAAGTAAATTGTGACAAAATTTTCTATGCACAAGTTTTTGAATTTTTTTGTATAAAAAAAAATTGGAAAATTTGTTATATGAAATAGAAGTTTTATCTAATTTTATATCATGACGTTAATGTTGCCTGTTTTCGGTATGCAGGTAACATGGAAACTATAAAAAATAATCAGTTTTGACCAAAAATTTCTATAAAATAGAAATTTTGACTAATTGTTCTATAGATATAAAATTTTGAAAAATTTTCGTAAGAATATATTTTGACAAAATTTGTCTAGTAGAAATAAATGTTTTGACAAATTTTCATAAAAATAAAAATTTTGACTAAATTTTCTATAGATATAAATTTTGACAAAATTTTTCTAAAGAAAATAATAGTTTTGACAAAATTTTCTTATAGAAAGATAAAATTTTGGAAAAAATCTGTTTATGAAATTAAAATTTTGAAAATTTTCTATAAAAAAAATAAATTTTTGGAAAATTTATTGGCTGTACTGGTGAATAAATGTGGGAACAATTTTTCTATAGAAATAAAACTTTTTGACAAAAAGTTTTTTATAAATATAAATTTTGAAGAAATGTTTTTATTTAGAAATAATTTTGGCAAAGGATTTGCGCATAGAAATAAAATTTTGAAATTTTTCTATCTAAAATTAAAATTTTTGGCAAAATTCTTCACCGTATGAATAAAATTGTTTTAACAACTTTTCAATAGAATAAAATTTGTGACAAACATGTTTTATAAAATAAAATTTTGAGCAAAATGTTTATAGAAAATATTTGGCAAATTTCTCTCTAGAAAGTAACATTTTTGAAAATTTTCATATATCAATAAAAATTTAGAAAAAATTTCCGAGTATGAATAAAATTGAGACCAACTTTTTATAGAAATTATAAATTTTGACAAATATTTCTTTTTATAAAAATAAAATTTTGAAAAATTTTCCTTATAGAATATAAAATTTTTGCACAATTTTCTACAGGCAATACAAATTTTGAAATTTTTTGTAATACAAAATGGGAAATATATTTGTTGTAGAAATAAAATTTTGAACGAAAATTTTTTATAAAAATAAAATTTTTTGAGCAAATATGTTTTATAGAAATAAATTTTGGCTAAAATTTTTCCACTAGAAATAAAATTTTGAAAAATTTTTCTAAATTACAAATAAGAAATTTTTGAAAATTTTCCGTATGAATAAATTGTGAACACACTTTTCTATAGAAATAAAATTTGACAAAATTTTTTATAAAAACTAAAATTTTGACAAATGTTTTATAGTAAATAAAATTTTTTGGCAAAATTTTCTAGTAGAATAAAATTTTGAAAAATTTTCTATAAAATTGAATTTTAGAAATAAATTTTCGGTAATGCATAAAATTGAAGGACAACTTTTTCTATAGAAATAGAATTTTGACAAAATTTCTTTATAAAAATAAATTTTTGAGCGAAAATTTTGAAAAATTTTTCTATAGAAATACAAATTTGCACATTTTTCTAAGCAATACAATTTTGAAATTTTTTGTATACAAAAATGGAAATTTTTGTTTGTAGAAATAAAATTATTTGAAAAAATTTTATATAGAAAATAAATTCTGCACAAAATTTCATATAGAAAGCAAATTTTGACAAAATTTTCTATAGAAATGGAAAACTTTGACAAAATTTTCTAAAGAAAGTAAAAATTTTGAAAAATTTTCTAAGAAATAAAATTTTGAAAAATTTTTATAGCAGAAATACAAATTTTGAACGCAAAACTTCTACAGAAGTAAAATTTTTGAACAAAGTTGTCTATATAATAAAATGTTTGGCAAAAATTTTCTACAGAGAATAAAATTTGCGACAAAATTTTTTATAGAATAGAATTTGGGAAGATGTTCTAATAGAAATAATAATTTTGGAGAAATTTCTCGATAGAAATAAATTTTGACAAAAGTTTCTATAGAAATAAAATTTTGAAAGAAAAAAATTCTATTTTGGAAGTAAATGGTAGAAACATTTTCTATAGGCCATAAGTTTGTGCAAAATTTTTTGTATTAAAAAAATTGGGGAAAATTTGTGATGGCGAAATTATAGAAATAAAAGTTTTGAACACATGTTTCTATAAATAAAATTGTTGATAAATTTTCTATGAGATATAAAATGTTTCACAGAAATTTTTCTAAAGAAAATAATATTTTGACAAAATTTTTCTATAGAAATAAATTTTGACAAAATTGTCTATAGAAATTAAAATTTTTGAAAATTTTCTATAAAAATAAAATTTTGAAAAATTTTCGCGTATGAATAAAATTGTGATAATAATATTTTGACAAAATTTTCGTATAGAAATAAAATTTTGACAAATTTTTTTATAAAAATAAAATTTTGAACATAAATGTTGTTATAGAATACAAAGTCTTGGAAAAAATTTTTCTATAGAAAATAAATTTTTGGCAAATTTTCTATTAGAAATAAAATTTTCTATAAAAATAAAATTTCGGGGAGATTTTCTATAAAAAAAATTATTTTGGAGAAATTTTCGATAGAAATAAATTTTAAATTTTTTCTTTCTATCGAAAATTTTGAAAAATTTATTCTATAGAAAATAAAATTTTGTGGGTAAATCTTTTATATAGGAGGCAATAACAGTTTGAAATGTTTTTGTATAAAAATATTGGAAAATTTGTTATGAAATAAAATTTTGAAAATTTTCTAATAAAAGATAAAATTTTGACAGAATATTTTGCTGTAGAAAAAACATGTTTTCTATAGAAATAAATTTTTAGGCAATTTTCTCATAGAATGTAAAATTTTTGATCAAAAATTTTTTTATAAGAAATAAAGTTCTTGAAAAAATTTTCTGAGAAATAAAAATTTTGAGTAGAAATGTTTGCTATAAAAATAAAAGTTTTTTACAGAACATCTTTTCATACAGAAGATAAAAATTTTGAGAACATTTTCCATAGAAATAAAATTTTGAAAAAGATTTCTACAGAAATAAACATTTGATAAATGTTTTGGCTATAGGGGTAAGATTGAGATTGTTGACGAGGGAGCAAATTTTCTTAAATGAAATAAATTTTGGAGAAGACGGTTGAACACGGATTTTGTTTGCTGGGGGCCGATACCCGTCTTGTGCGTTTTCGAGCGAAATTAAACACGCAGTAAACAACCCCTATTCACTTTGAATTTCATTAGCGGTTTTTTTTTGCTTAATTGAAATATAATTAAAATGCTATTTAATGTAGCTTTCTTATACAATAAGATGAAGCTGTCTTAAGCACGAGGGGTGGTAGAAAATGATGAGCAACCTGTTTGTCATATCAGGGACGGACGACATCGTTGTTTAATCGTGTTTTTTATTAAATACCTATAGGTTCCATAGAAAGGGGAATAGGAAAAAAAAAGGCTTTTTAAGGCTCATGCATAGTTATATGGCATTTATAAAATCCTCATCGTGGAGAGCAAAGCCTCTACCACAGAGGAGAGAATCGAGAGAGTGAGGAAGGAGGTGGTGCCGGTGAGTGCTTGATTGATGTTGCTAGTGGGGTATTAAGTGGGTCTGAGCTGCATAAAGGCTAGCCAAAGATGGGATATCATGACATGTTGGACTCAAATAACAAAATTCTAGCAACAAAACGCCACATAATATACGAATACAGCTATAATGAAAAAAACTACAACAAACAAATTGTAGAAATATTGAGTCTTGTCTAGTTTTGTTTGTAACCTATCTTTTCTGTGTTATCATTCATTTTCATGTCCTTCGCTGTCGATGTGGTGGATTTGCAGCAAACAAAAGTTTTGCTTAGTGTGGAGGATCCTTGGAATGATCTTGCTTCTCTTAGTTCATTTTTAATTTGTGGAGTTTTCCCTGATTTCTACCGCAAGTCAATGTCAGGCCATCACGAGTATTTGATTTTCTGTTTTTTGTTAGCTCTTTTCACGCATATTTTCACAAGTTTTGGATATTCTTTAAAATAAAGATTTGTGAAACTAATTTCAATGATTTGGCGAAAGATTTTCGTTTAATTTGGTTTTTATGGATTAAGTTCTTAAAAATGTGTGTGTGTCCAAGCGTTAGGGACTTAGAAATTAGGCTCAGAAAACAAGAGGAGCAACAAAAGGATTTGAAAACAAATTTTACATGGCGATTTTTGTGGTTATTATGAGTAAGAATTTCTGATTAATATAAGGAAAATTACTCTCTTTTAAAATGTTTGCCTGGATGATGAAGACAAGATGTTTCGCCAGACGTATTGAGCGGGGGGTGTAGTCGTTATATTATTGAGGCTAGAATAGGATAATTACTTCATTATTGGCATGGTTTAACAAATCAGGGAAAGATTTGTTCCAGATTATTTGGGTTTATTGGGGTAGTACAGTTTTCCCTCTAATTGTGTGTTGACGAGAGGAAGAGTCGTGATTGTGTGGCAGCGGAGTTTTGTCTTTTAGATTTGGAGAGATGTCGCATTTAATACTTGAAGTAGACGCCAATCTGGTTTTATGATGTTATGTTGGTGGGTCAATTGGAGCGTTTAGGATCTAATATAAAATTAAAACGTTGACTGTATGCTACATGATTAATGAACACGCTTTGTTGGATAGAGCTCCGCGCAGGAAGACCCTGTTTTTGTGGTATTTCCAAGTCTCTGTGGTGCCGAAGGAATGAGACAATAGGAGAGATGGAGGAATGGTTAATAATGGCAAAGATTTTGAATGCCTTGAGAATTATGCTAATATGTTGTTTGATGTGAAAAAGTCATAGCTATCGAGCATAAAGGTAATGCTTCAATATTGATTTTCTTTTTAAATTTTAAATAATGATGATTGGGAACGATGTGTTGTTAAAGATATAGCAGATGTTTTTAATCGGTAGAGAAAGTTGGTATGCTGGAATGCAGTGGTCGGGTATTAAGTAAATATGCAATATCGGTGTAACTGATAACCTATTATACAGACAACTTTCAGAAATAGGGCGTCCTGCAATAATCATGGTATTTGTTTTTTTATAGTTATGTTTATACGAAAGATGTCTAATTTTATTTCATGAGAAGATGTTTGTGGAGAATTTCGAAAGTAAAGAGGGAGATATTATATAAAATACCGAATTTCCGGGCTTAAGGAAAACTGTAGTCACTAACCCTATATTTAAACAATCAAACGCGTGTTTTGGTTTGTGAGCCTTATTTTGCACTTTGAATATGAAAACATAGGAAATAATATTTGTATTTACAGAAAGTATTTGTTGATTATATATAAATAACGATTTGAGTGGGCGATTTTTGTGCTTAGATATGCATAAAGTTTTAAAAAGGTGAATTAGTGTGAGTGTTTTTTGTTTTCGGCGTCAAGGTTCGCCAGGCCGCAATCTTATTGATTTAGGCCCTCCACCATAGATTTTGGCGTAAAACTTAATAACTAAAGACTGTTCATTACAACATCAAATTAACTTGGTTGGACGGTAATCACATGCGATGGCAAGGTATTTTAAACAACTTCTTAAGACAGTCTTCCTAAATTGTGCGTAAGTATATATTAAACGAAAAAAAAAGCCGATTAATTTGACAAACTTTCTATAGAAATAAAATTCTTGACAAATTTTCCATAGGAATAAAATTTTGACAAAATTTTCGCATAAAATAATTTTTAAAAAATTTTGTTTTATAGAATATAAAGATTTTGGACGCAAATTAGTGCTAGTAAAAAATAAGATTTTTTACAAGATTTCCATAGAAGACAAAAGGAGTTGTTTGACAAAATTTTCACTGTAGAAATGAGATTTTGACAATTTTTCTACTAAAAATAGAAATTTTTGAACAAAAGCTTTTATAGAAAACAAAATTTTGAAAAATTTCCATACAGAATAAAATCAAAACAAAGATTATATGTATAGAAATAAATTTTGAACAATATTTTTCTGTAGAAATAGAAATTTTGTACAAAAGTTTCTATAGATAATATAGTTTTGAAAAAATTTTCCAGCAGAAAATAAGAATCTAGACAAAATTTTATGTATAGAAATAAAAAGTTTTGACAAAATTTTGTATGTAAATAAAATTATTTTGTTGTAAAGCCAAAATTTTTGACAAAGTTTTCTAGTAGAAATAAAATTTTGCCAAAATTCTTCTATAAGAAAATAAAATTTTGGACAAAATTTTCTATAGCAAATAAGATGTTTGAGCAAAATTCTTAGATAATAAATTTTGACAAAATTGTCTTACTAAATAAAATTTTACAAGATTTTCCAAATAGAAGGGCAAATTAACAAATTTTTTATACAGAAATAAAATTTTTGACAAAAGTTTCTATAGAATAAAATCATTTGACAAAATTTCTAGCAGAATAAAATCTAGACAAAATTTTTGTATATGAATATAAAATGTTTGACAATATTTTCTGTAGAAATACCATTTTTTGACAAAAGTTTCTATAGAATACAAGTTTGAAATTCTTTTGCTAAACAGAAATAAATGTTAGACAAAATTTTGTATGAAATAAAATTTGACAAAATTTTGTATGTAAATAAAATTTTGTTATGTAAACAAAATTTTGCAGAATTTGCTAAAATAGAAAGTAAAATTTTGCCAAATTTTTATAGATATAAAATTTTGACAAATTTTCTATTCAAATAATGTTGAAGAAAATTTCTATAGATATAAATTTTTGACAAATTTGTCTATAAAATAAAGATTTTTAGCAAGATTTTTCCCATAGAAACATAAATTTTAACCAAATTTTCTGTAGAAGTAAGATTTTGACAATTTTTCTATAGAATAAAGCATTTTTGAGCAAAAGTTTTATAGAAATGAAAATTTTGGCAAAAGAAATTTTCTAGCAGAAATAAATCTAGAGCAAAATTATTCGTATGAAATAATAATGTTGAAATATTTTCTGTAGAAATTAAATTTGTGACTAAAAGTTTCTATAGAAATAAAGTTTTTGAAAATTTATTTCTACGAAATCAAATCTAGAGCAAGAATTTTGTATAGAAATAGAAGATTTTTGACAAAAAATTTTGTTATGTAATAAAAATATTTTTGTATGTAAAGCAAAATTTTGAGCGAAAAATTTTCTATAGAATAAGATTTTGGCCAAATCTTTCTATAGAAACTAAAATTTTGCCAATTTTTTATAGGTAACTGAAAATTTGACAAAATTTTGTATAGAAATAAGAATTTTGAAAAATTTTCCTTAGAAATAAAATTATTTTGAGCAAAATTGTCTAATAAAGTAAAATTTTTTAGCAAGATTTTCGCAAGTAGAAACAAATATTTAGACCAACAATTTTCTGTAAGAAATAAAATTTTAACGAATTTATTTTCTTGTAATAATTTTTAGCAAAGTTACTTTATGACAAATAAAATTTTGACAAAATTATTCTAACAGAAGAATAAATCTAGACAAAATTTTATTGTATAGAAATAAAATTTTGAAAATTTTGTATGATAAATAAAATTTTTGCATATTTTTGTAAATAAAATTTTGACAATAAGAAATAAATTTTAAAAAATTTACTTTGGCAAATAATTTTGAGCAAAATTTGTCTATTAGAAAATAAAATTTTGTTTTTACAAGATTTTCGGCATAGAAACAAAATTTTTTAGAACAAAATTTCTTGTAGAATAAAATTTTGACAAATTTTCTATAACAATTTTTAGCCAAAGTTTCTATAGAAATAAAATTTTGACAAAATTTTCTACAGAAGTAAATCTAGACAAAATTTTATTGTATATAAATAAAAATTTTGTGAGGGGTGTATATAAATGTTGGTGGTGTAAAGGATGTAGGTTTTTCTATTTTAGAAATAAATTTTTGAAAAAAATTTTTTTAGGGAAATAGAAATTTTTAGACAAAATTGTTATAGAAATAAAATTTTGACAAGCAGATTTTCGCATAGAAACAAATTCTTTGACAAAATTTTTCATAGCAACAAAATTTGAACAAAAATAGGTTCTATAAAAATAAAATTTTGACAAAATTATTTATAGAATATAAAATTTTATTTAGAGAAATTAAATTTTCGACAAAATTTCTATAGAAATAAAATTTCGAAAAATTTTTCTATAGAATATAGAAGTTTTCTATAGAAATTAAATTCTTGACAATTTTCTTAGAAAAATTAAATTTGGAACAAATTTTCTACAGAAATAATCTAGACAAAATTTGTATAGAAGATAAAATTCTTGAAAAGAAAGTTTCTATAGAAATAAAATTTTGGTAGATTATTGTTGGCGATATGGACGCACATTTTTGTGTTGATTGGGATCCGTAAAAATAAATATAAAACTCAAATGAGAAAGCAAGAATAAATAAGAACAAAAATTTTGGCATGGTTTGGTATAGCCGTGACCTAACTACTAGGCGCCAAATGTAACATCAACTTTCAACCGAATCGGCATAAATGTTTGTTCTACTCTAACAGATTCGGAGGTCACATCTGGGGATGCCGATTTTTATGGGGGGCTGATATATGGGGCTGATTTATAGGACGCGAACTATGGTCCGCATTAACCATATACTTACACCACGGTCACAAATTTCAACCGCGATCGGTGACTTTTTGCTCTTCAAGGGGCTGCGGAGTTCAAATCTAGGGATCGGTGTGATATTATGGGGCTAGCATTAATTTATGGAGCCGATATGGACGAGTTTTCTGCTGTTGTTAAGAGACCATAATACTATCACCGATGTACTAAATTCAGCCGGATCTGGAATGAAATTTGCTTTCGTTGAGGTCCGCAAAGACGAAAATACTGGAGGATAGTTTAACTAGAATGGAAGGCTACTAAATATAAAACAGTATGAACCCGGATGTGACGAACACACACTTCTGCATGTTTTTAAGAAAATGCAATATGCTAACACCATGTACCCAAATTGAACGGGATCGGATGAGTATTGGCTTCTCTTCGATGATCGCAAGCAAATCTGTGGATCTGTTTTATATGGGGCTATACGTATAAAGTGGAATCGATATGGCAATTTTGCAAGACCGATTCCGCCTACAATCAATAAGCAACTAATTGAATAGCAAAGTGATACTACAGTCGACTACTTTTTGTTTCGTTCTGGGAAGTTAGCGTGATTTCCAAGCAGAGCGGACGACTGCTTAGATCGAATCAAGAATTATCGAACCACGATCCAGAATATAATTTCTATGGGAGTCTAAAGAGCAATATTTCGATATGTTACAAATGGAATGAAAAAGTCTAATATACCGACCTCTCCTATTGAGTGGAGGGTCATCAAAAAATGTATTAACGTAAAAACTTCAAGAATATTGCATACAGAAAGGATATATAGAGCGATATAACTAAGGATTTTTTTATTTTATATCATCTTTTGTTTGTTAAGGTGTGTTTTTACTAAAAGCTTCCTTATGTTAAATGAATGCCCGCTTAAAGGCGGGATTGGGCATTGAGGATTAATAATGTGAACATACTATTCAATGCCTTAAATTATTTCTACTGAATTTTGTAAAGAATATATGAAGGGGCCTAAAGGTATGCTTTTAATTTTTTGTATTTTTATGGGAGTAACTTCATTTTAGTTTTGAAACTAATTATGAAAATTAAAACTAAAATTAGAAAAATATTTTGAGTGGCTAAAATTGGCTAATAGTTTTTGTAAGAATAATATAAAGGCGAAAAGGTAAGCTTCTAATTAATTGCTCTTGTAAGAATCTAACCGCAACTTGTTCACGATAAGAAGAATTTGTGTTTTTCACAAATGCAAAGGGTTTAAATGTAAAATTTTGCGTTTAGCAAACTGGCAAATTTTACATTACCTTTGGCATTTGTTAAAAACAAAATGCTTGCTAGATGACGCATTGTTTAGTATTTTTACAAGAGCAATATTGAAGCATTACTTTCGCTATTAATAGACAATATTTGGATTTTTAGTGCTGCCCAAAGGTATGTTAATAAGGCATTTATGGTCACTCACTAACAATTTATTCATAACGAATTCTGAGAAATATGGGATATTCTCCTACATAGCTACAAGTATCAAATAATTTTTTTCATATTCCTTTTTTTCCTATCTTCTTTTCCCACCATCATTCAATATTTTTCTTTTCTATGGTTTGCCCAATATTGCGCCCACTGATAGGCTATTATTTCAACAATACTGGCCTTATGGCCTGTGAGCCATTCTATAGTAAAGCCTCATATCGTATATTGGCCACATGTGGTTTCTATTTTCCTACCACTATGGTGTTAATGTACTGCTATGGCTCTAGTTTTCATATGAGTCGATTTGCCCTTAACGATCCCACAATGCCTCTGACATCGGCCATTCAACATCCGGCCTATCAGCAACAGTTCTATCATCCCTATCATTCACATATGCATATGATGCAGCAACATCAACAACAGCAACAT
>PGFW01036825.1:42340-54193 GCA_003123925.1 Haematobia irritans | reverse complement strand
AGGTTCAGCCACGCCAAAAATACCTCTAGATTTGAATTTTACGCAACTCGCATAATTACTACTGTTTCTAGAATCCAAAACCCCACATCGGTATAATCAAAACCTGGACCGATATAGCACATCCTCGAACTTGATGTGCTTGTAGACAAAAAACTAATCGTTGCAAATTACAGGATGGTATTCCCATTATTGAATGCTGTAGCGTGACAGACGGACATCGTTATATCGTCTTAGAATTTCTTCCTGATCAAGAACCCAGCAAAAAAATTTGGAAGTTCTTCCAAAGACACAACTTTAAAAGCACTTCCAGAAGATGCACTCCCAATGATGTTCTTTATTTTAACTACCCAGGAGTTCTTTTAATTCAATTTTGATTTGTTCAACTTTAATGGGTAATTTAACTTTTTTGTTTCAAATAGTTATAAACATAGTAAGAATTCATAAAATGGTACAATCATTTAAATTTTGTGGAAAAAATCAAATCCAATCTGAAAAAATTGTGATTATTGAAAATATTTGAGGTCAAATGTTTCCGACACGTTGAAATCCATTAAATATTATAAAAAAATTATAAAAATTATTTATTTGACAAATATCACAGAATTTTTTAATTTACATCCAAAACATTGAATTCGGATCACACCTAAAGAAGTGATGCAAATTCAGTGCAACGGCTATTGAAATGGAGGACTTCCGTCCTATGACAAGCCCATATTAAATTCATCGCTTCTGCGTCAATTTTGTACCACTTCCGGATCCAAAAATAAAATTTTCATTACTTGTTTGGCGACGCTTTTTTGTTGGGAATATATACTTTATATAGTCGGAAATCGATATTTCGATGTGTTGCAAAATACCCTTATCGCCATTCTATGGTGGTGGGTATACATATTTAAAATTACCCTTTAAATAAACAATTAATTAAAGTAGAAATCTACCTACATTGAATTAGTAAACACCTATTTGTGGGGTATCATTGGTATAGGTTTGGAAAATAAATCGCATTTCCATATTTAAAAACATTAAGGGGTTCATTTTTATGAGAGTTTTATCCAAATACGATCGACTAACACTTTCTAACTTTGAAATTTGAGTATCATTGGTTAATAACTAAGAGTATTATGGCCAAATTTGAGATAATCGATAATATTTTGCACGTTTGGTTGATACCACAGAAGCTTACCTTGTGCTAAATCTGAGTAAGATGGGTTGATTAATGAGGACAATATGTCAAAAAAAAAAAAGGTTTACAGGGGAAAATTTTGAAATCGTGCGATACTATATATTGTGAGGTATGTTACTATCAAATTGAATCGATTTGGATGATATTTTGCAGTTTGTTTTGATAATCCGAGCAAGGTTACCGTTTTTTTTTTTTTGAAACCTAACCTATGGTGGGTATCGGTCCATTTAGTATAGCACCCATGTGTTAAGTTTCCCATTTCCATGTTGGTATATATGTTTGCTTGGCAGAGTTTCTGTCATCAAGTCCACCTGAAATTCTATATATATTTTCAAGTAATCCGACGAAGAGTTTTCAAAGCAAACATTTATTTTATTTGATCAATGGTGATGGATATTTAAGATTAGACCTGGCATTTTTGTTTCAAAAAGGTTAAAAACAGAGCAAGAAAAAGAAGAAAGAATTGCGGATTACACTTGCCGAGCAAGGACTAAAACTTCCCTAACACCGTAATATAGACGCACAATAGTCCATACGTGTATATATAAACTAAAAAAGGCCTATTAAAATACGTATATAATGAAGTTTAAAGTTCTATAATGAAAGTATCCAATTTGACAAAAGCATTTGCGATAAAAGTTAAAATTTTGAAAAATTTCTATAGTAAATTAAAAGCTTGACAAAATAGAAATATAAATTTTGACAAAAATTCAAAGAAAATAAAATTTACAACATTTTTCTATAGAAAATGAAAATTTGAAAAAAAAAGTTCTATGGAAAATAAAACATTACAATTCCTATAAAAATTAAAAATTTTGGTTAGATTAGTTTGGCTCGAGTGCACACCATGAAATATGAACCGGAGATGACCAATTTTTGTGTGATTGGGATCGGCTATAATATATTACAAAAGAGCGATATGATCCAATTTTGCATGTAATAGCGGCCTTATACTAACACCACGTTGCAAAATACCAACCGATCGGATTAATTGCTCCATTCCAAAGGCTCCGAGTCAAATCTGGGGAACGGTAATTGGGGCTATAATAATATGGACCGAATATGACCGAAACTTGCGTGTTTGTGAGAAGACCACATTCTAACAACCATGTCCAAATAACCCGGATCGATGAAGCTCGCTCCAAAGCTCCGGAGACAAACGAGAATCGATTATATGGGGGCTAATATAATAGGACCGAGTATGACCAATTTTGCATGGTAATAAAGAACATATACGCAACACCATCACCAAATCACCGGGATCGGATGAAATTTTCGTTCTTAGAGCTCGCAAGCCAAATCGGGGGGGATCGGTGTATATGGGGCTATATTACAATGGACCAATGGACCATTTTGCATGTGTTTGAGCACCAAGTATACTAATACCATGTACCGAAATTCAGCCGATCGAATAAATGCTTCCTAGAGCAACCAAAACCAAAATTTGGTCCGAATAGGGGTCTATTACGTAAAAGTGAACCGGTATATGCCCATGCAATAACCATCCGACCTAAATCAATAACAACACTGTGCCAAGTTTCAAGCTTAGCAATATTCGTTCGAAGTTAGCTGATCAACAGACTACGACGACACTCAGATCGACTCAGAATCACTCACGACGAACCAGAAATAATAACTTAGGGCTAGATCAATATTCGATGTGTTTACCAAAAACCTAAACAAATAATAAAGCCCCCATACCTAGGTGAGGTATAGATAATAATTCATATTTCCTAAAATGGAAGAAGTTGCTTAAATTGAAGTCATACCGGCTCTCAAATGATAAACTTTACTAAATTTTAACCTGTCTGAACTTCAACGCTAAAAGGACATTTTAACAAATTTAAAATCAATTTTACTTTCAACATATGAATTCCTAACAACCAGAAAAAAAATTAATATTTAAATAAAGTTCACACACATTGTCAAATTGACAAACATAATAAACTATTGTAAACGCTGCAATTAGAAATAACTATTGATTAAAAATTTTCAAAATAAAACCTACATTCCCATGTGGTTCACTTTTTAAAGTGAGAAAACAATTTTATCGGTTCTTTTCCACATTTTTCTTAATGTCACTGAAAAAAAGCATACTCGGTTCCAAAGATTTGCTTACTTTAAAAAATTGTATGATTCGGAGCCAAGAAGGGACAACTAGATAAGGATACTTTTAAAACTTAACTCTTTAAATAAGATTTGGTGACGCTTAGGGACTAAATTAATTTTCTCTTCTCAGCTTTTTTTCTCATACTACAACCCTAAAAACGAGTTAACCGGCAAACTTATTTCCAAAAGTTAAGACTCGGACTGCAAGTAGAAATTAGCTATTTGAAGTAAAAAAACTTCATGTTAAAATAAAAGTTTTGAAAAACAGTCCTAATTTGAACGATTTTGCTTGGTACAAAGAATGCAAAAAAGACAACAATTAAAGACAATTTCATTAAATTAAAGAATTCTGAATAATAAAGTCAAGTTGACCTAGCTATAATTTGGTTTCTTTCATGTAAGAATACCCCATTTTTAAGTCAAAAAATCACTTAATTAAAGACAATATGAACTCACGAAAAGTTATCGACTTTGGACAAGAAAATAACTTTATTTTAAGAGAAATGCGTCGTGCTAACAAAGCAAAATTTGTATATTTATTTAAATAGACTAAATCTTGACCTCACAACAATAATTTTTTTCAGTGCCATCAAAGTCCTTTAAAGCGTTTACGAAAAAATATAAATCCAATGGTAATCAGATGGGACTACAATAAGTTAATGCCATTAATGCCAAATATAAAGCTCCATTAAAAAAGGTGTTGAAGAACATCTCCATTTTTTAACAGCACTTGTTTCTTTGAGTTAAGAACAAAAAGTTCAATAAATAAGTAAATTAATTGTATGATTCCCGAGCTAAAGAACGAGAATTAACAAACTAACGACATTGCTTCATCTAAATGCGATTCTGTCTAGCTGTCGTCAGTAAAAACTAAAAGTCCTTCAATAAACGTAATTAATTTCGAAATTCAAGACAATCGTTTTTAAGAAGTACAACTTATGTAAATTTCAAGTAAAACGTGTCCTGAATAAAAAGTTCTCCCCAAAGATTTTTTATTAAAACTATTATTTATCATTTAAGCCCAACACACCTACCAGAATATGAGTAAGGACCCAACATAAAAATAACCCGATCGACTCAGAACACCGTCCTGATCGATCGTAGCCCTGTCCGTCCTGTCATCTGTTCGTCCGGCCGTCCGTTTCCACTACAGTGCTCACAACATTGCAAACCCATTCACTGTTAAAAAAAGACCGTAATATAAGGAAAAAAAAATATAAAAACCAAAAATTAATGCAATGTTGTGCCTATACGGCAATTTAAAAGACAAGAAATAAACGGAACTAACAATTCAAAGATTTTATAATTAATTTTTTAAATTTAGAGTTCGCCTGTCCAAAATTTGAACTTAAATTAATTACACAATTTTAAAAAATAATTAATGTTTGTACTTTTAATTGATAAAATGTATAGATTAAACTAAAGCCATTCCTTTGATACTTCTGCGCCACTTTACCCAAAATTGTAGGATAAATGGTCAACTGAATAACCTATGGTTCAAGTTCAAAGAGATCGTAAGCCTTGAAAAATTTCGACCAAAATCGGCTTAACATCTTCACAAAGGTGTTATACTTACTTCAAGGCGACGAACAAGCTAGTGAAGGCTCAACGTAATTTCATCGTAAATTCCATTGTTGTTACCACCGTTACACTGACTAAAGTGCATGCATCGCGGAATATCGCATAGCGGTACTGCGTGTCCCGGACGCTTACGGCAATACCACATGGACAAAAAGGTTGAACTTCCGAACAGCAAATAAACCAACGACTCTTAAATCGGCTATATAACTATGTCCAAAAAATACTCCCCAGACCAAAATATTTGATTTGCCACACCATGATTGACGTAGCCCCACTTTTGCATTCTTGATTAAGGCTTTCCGGTATCCCCTTCGTACTAAATCTACATCCATCCATGCAATAAAATTGAGTTCCGTAGACAAATATACACAAATCGCACTGCTCATGAGACCATTTCAGGTATTTGTGAAAATGAAGGCGCGCTAAGATACCTAGTTTCTTTGAAAATCGTGATTTTGACATTCTTTATATGCACTCCACTTATAATGCTCAAAAAACCTCGTTACCGTTCTGGAGATAAAGCCCAGTTGACAATTTATTTTTAACTCTTTAGATGATTATTTGATTGAATGTTGCATAGTTCGTTGATCTATATATCGGTCTTTCGAATAATCTTAGCTTCTCTACACCAAGTGGTAACAATTTGGTGCATCCACTGTTAAAACGTCGAGACGAGCTCATGGTTGCCCATATTGACTCTCCGAAATTCATTTTTGTGATACCTTACTAAAACATCGATATTTTCTTTTGTTAATGTATGCTTATGCGATTGTCCGGAATTTTATCGAATTATTCAAAAAAAAATAGCATTAAAGCCTAGGCGATCAGTTTAAATGCCAAATTAAGTCAATGAAAGCTTATACATCATCGTGCGCAATTTTAGCTTTTCCCGCTAAGATTGCTTTTTTTGAAACGTTTAGCGGAAAAAAAATGCATAGGCCCTTTTAAGCTTTAAATCATGCTTTTTTTCATGATCCCTTTAGCCTAATTGTTGGCTTTTTTAATTTCGGTCAATCCTAGAAATATGATAAAACTCGGTTTTTAATCTTTACTTAAAGTCAGTCTATTAAAATTAAGTTTTCGTTACACGTTTTTAAACACTGTGAAGCTTCATGAAGAAAAATCTGATAAAACAATAAAAAAAAATCAAAAAATTTGAACTCGAAATCAATACAAAAACATTATGTAACAAAAACTTGGAACCGAACATAGAAAATAATTAAAAATAAAGTTTTGAATTGTATTATTTTATTAAAACTACCAAAAAAATCAATAAAAAATTCTCGGATAGACAAAACAAATACTGCTAATTTATAAATGATTGATTTACAATTGACGAAAAATGGACAACAGTTAGTGTGGGAAATTTTCGAATAAAAAAGACATATATAAAACTTTCAAACAAGCTTAATAAGGTTTTATTCCTTGGGTAAAATTAGGAGAATTTACACGTTCACGAATTTATCATAATTCAAGTAAAAACGAATAATATATTAGAAATATTTTTCTAATGCAGTCATGTACATTCAATCAGTTCTATGGACATAATAACAACATGACAATGCAAGTTCACTGAGAAAAATGTTTACAAGGAATATATAACAAAGACCAAAGAAAAAAATTGTTGATAAGTAAATCAAAAATCGAGTACCGCCAACAGAGCAATATGACTTAGATTTCTAACAATCCTACAGAAATAGAAATTAATGAATACAATATAAAATATATGCTAAGTAAATAAAGCTTTAAGTTTGTTAAATTCAAATCAAAATGGACTTATAGAAAAAAATCTAGCTTTTTCAGTCTAAATTTTTTAAAATACTTTTTTGCAGTTTGACAAATATCAAGCGGTTTGTGAAACCAATTCTGGTCAACGCTGTTTATACGATAATCCTACAATGAACATGATAATCTATCATCTTATAGGTATTTCAGATAAAAAATACAAAAAAATAATGCCCTCTAAAGAACAAATAGGTGCAATAAAAGCTTAGTATATGGGAATATAACCTAATAATAAGTTCATGGTAAGCCTTGAGTGCAAATGGTTTTGAACACACTGTATTGTTGTACGCAGGTTATCTGGGTCGCAATTATATTGATGAAATTAATCACAGGTGTTCTTTTTGGGCACAAGACATATGTGCTGATTTGAAGAATGGATCAATTTAAATGGCCTTAAATCACATATATGTATCGCCATCCGAAATTGGATCGTCTAATGGGTCACTGTGGCCTTTACAACCGATCGTCACCGAAAAGTTGGTAACCGTATCTGTTTCATCCAGTCTTTTAAGTCGGCAAAATTCATCGAAATAGGTTCAGATTTATATAAGCCTCACATATATTACACTGAAAAACAATGAACCCACCAGGAAGAAAACATTTACTAATTTTACGAAGATTTTTAATATTTTTTGAAAATTTAACTAAACAGTATTACAAACGTGCATCACACGATTATCTCAAAAAATAAAGTAAATGTTTTCGATAAATTCAAGAAAATTTATTAGACTAATATTTTATTCACTATGTTAAGAAAATTGATAGTTTGAAAGAAAAAAATTGGAATCAAATGCAAGATTACGAAGTTCATGATGGACGCATTTGTGAATAAATAATTACAAATTTAAAGAAAAAATAAACTATTTGTGAGAAGTAAGAATTTAGTAAAACTTGTTACTTCATGTCTGTATAACTTTTTCCCGTTTTTTAGTTAATTTAACTAACGTACGCAAAAAATTATTAGAGTAAAGGAAACTTTCTCCATATATAATAATTTCATAAAAAAATAAAGTTAAATTGACTTTAGTGAAATAGAGAGTCACTTTTTGCGTGTATCGCCCGACGTATCAATTTGGCCATAAAACTGTTATTTATCAACCGTTCTTACTTAAACTTGGCTATAATCTATTTAACACTAACAACAACGTGTAAAAAATAATCGAAATCGGTTCAGATTTAGCTAATGCCCATATAACTATAAGTATCGCCCGATTTTACCGAATTTGGCCATAAAACCCTTATTTATCAACCGATCTTACTCAAAGTTGGCTTACTCTACTTTTCTACACTACTTACTATATATGCGAAAAATCATGCAAATCGGTTCAGGTTTAGATATAGCATCCATATATATGTATTGCCCGATTTTCTAAAATTTGGTCATAATAGCCTTATGTATTAACCGATCTTACTCAAATTTAGCACGAGGTAACCTTCTGTGATATCAAACAAACCTGCAAAATATCATCCAAATCGATTCAAATTTAGACATACCTCACATATATATGTATCGCACGATTTTCAAAATTTTCCCCTGATAACCTTTTTTTTGACATATTGTCCTCATTAATTAACCCATCTACTCAGATTTAGCAACAAAGGTAACTTCTTGGTATCAACCAAACCGTGCAAAATATTATCGATTATCTCAAATTTGGCCATATACTCTTAGTTATTAACCAATGATACTCAAATTCAAAGTTAGAAAGTGTTAGTCGATCGTATTTGGATAAAACTCTCAATAAAAATGAACCCCTTAAAGTTTTAAATATGGAAATGCGATTTATTTTCCAAACCTATACCAATGAACCCCACAAATAGGGTGTTTACTAATTCAATGTAGGTAAGATTCTACTTATTAATTTTTATTAAAGGTAATTAAATATTGTATACCACCACCATAGAATGGCGATAAGGTATTAATATGTAAGTTTGCATTGTGCAACACATCGAAATATCGATTTCCGACATATAACAAGAATATATTCCCACAAAAAAAGCGTCGCCAAACAAGTAATGAAAAGATTATTTTGGATCCGGAAGTGGTAGCAAATTGACGAGAAGCGATAAATTAATATGGGCTTGTCATAGGACGGAAGTCCTCCATTTCAAACAGCGTTGCACTGAATTTGCATCACTTCTTAGGTGTGATCCGAATTCAATGTTTTGGATGTAAATTAAAAAGTTCTGTGATATTTTGGCAAATAAATAATTTTTATAATTTTTAATGGATTTCAACGCTTGTCGGAAACATTTGACCTCAAATATTTTCCATAAATCACAATTTTTTCAGATTGGATTTTGCATTTTTTTCGACAAAAATTAAATGATTTTTACCATTTTATGAATTCTTACTCTGTTTATAACCTATTTGAAACAAAAAAAAAAATAAAATTACCCATTAAAAGTTTGAACAAATCAAAATTGAATTAAAAGAACTTCCTGGGTAGTTAAAATAAAGAACATCATTGGGAGTCATCTTCTGGAGAGTGCTTTTAAAGTTTGGTCTTTGGAAGAACTTCCAAATTTTTTGCTGGGTTCTTGATCAGGAAAAATTCTAAGACGATATAACGATGTCCTCTGTCACGCTACAGCATTCAATAATGGGAATACCATCCTGAAATTTGCAACGATTATTTTTTGTCTACAAGCACATCCAAGTTCGAGGATGTGCTATATCGGTCCAGGTTTTGATATACCCGATTGGGGGTTTTGGGATTCTAGAAACAGTAGTAATTATGCGAGTTGCGCTAAAATCAAATCTAGAGGTATTTTTGGCGTGCTGAACCTAACCTAACCTATGGTGGGTATCGGTCCATTTAGTATAGCACCATGTGTTAAGTCCCATTTCCATGTTGGTATATATATGTTTGCTTGGCAGAGTTTCTGTCATCAAGTCCACCTGAAATCTATATATATTTTCAAGTATCCGACGAAGAGTTTTCAAAGCAAACATTTATTTTATTTGATCAATGGTGATGGATATTTAAGATTAGACCTGGCATTTTTGTTTCAAAAAGGTTAAAAACAGAGCAAGAATTAATAAAAATGGTACAAATTATTAAAATTTTGACAAACAAATGCTAAATCCATTCTAGTAAAATTGCGAAATTTTAAAAACATTTTATATCAAACGTTACAGACAAGGGTTAAAAAATCATAAAATATTATAAAATTGCATTTATCCAACTTTGAGTAAGATCGGTTAATAAATGAGGGTTTATAGCCAACGTTTTGAAAATCGGGTGATACATATTTATGGGACCTATACTAAATCTGAAATTTTGCACTACTGAAGGGGTATGAATTGAATTACTTCGTATAAAATACACAGGATATTTTTCTCGAATTTGCATCATCAACAGTTATGAAATGAACATTAAAATCCATTTATTTGCCTAAAACATCCAAAGCTTGAGAAATGTTCGTTCTTATGCGTTTTTGATCGACTGTTATCAAATGCGGCACCCATTTCTTAGAAAGCTTTTTCATTTAGCATAAAGCGACATTTGAGTCATATTCAGCACTTCGTCGATCATTTCAAGGCTTGCTACAATTTCTGGTTGTGTTTCGTTTGGACGTCTACTACAGCAGAGAAGAAACATGATTGTCACAATCATATTCGAAGAGCAAAATAATGTGATAGGAGCTATTTTTGCGGCGACCATGTAACATTTTCACCTGCAACCAGTGTCAAATGAACATGGTTCTAAGAAAAATAGAATTGTCCTCATCTAAAATATTATTATATTGATAAAAAGAATTTTGTTTGAATGAAAAGACAATGGTCACGATTTAAAATGTTATGGTATTTACAAAATGTTTTTCTTCTAGTTAAAGGAACATGGCCACAAACTAAAATATTTTGATCTTCATGAAGTAACTTTTTTCGTCGTCGAGAAAAGAAAACACAAAATTAACTTTATTTATTTGTTTTTATTTATTTATAAACTAGTTCATTGTTTATTTGTATTTATAATGTCGTGCAAGCAAACATCATATATTTTTACATACACTATTTGGTTCAATTTCAAAAATAAGTAATCATTCCATATTTACTTCGTGCCCATCAAATGTACCAACGCAGACATCATGTAACTGCAAATAAAAATATAACCATAAATAATCCAAAATGCAGAACAAAAAACAGGTACATTTTTTTAATTACACTTTCCTTTTTGTGTTGACATAAAACCACGTGCCACTTCTGAATAAATAAATTAACACAAAACACAGTAATTCCGTATTCTCCGTCCATTCCAAGAAACAATCAACACACGACTGACGCGCAAAATGAAAATCGTGTGTACCTGCTCAATGTTTTTATAAAATACTTTTCGCTGCAACAAAATTAAAAAAAATAAAGGTAACGAAAACAATGTACATGGTCTTTATGGCCATGTTATGGTTCTAGACATGTTTATAGGTAACCTATAAAAATACTTTTTTCTTTGCAAAAAATTAAACAAATTGAATGGTCAGTACCATGATTTCCCGACCATGTAAATAGTGGTTCTCAAATTCTATCATTTAAATAATAGAACATGTTTGCGGCATTTGAGAACACATTTAAACCTTATTGCAACATATTTTTCTCCGCTCGAAAGTTTTTTAACAAAGACAAAAAACATGGTTCGCGACAATTACCTACTCTAGATAACATTAAGTGGATGCGGCAACCATGTCCAAACATGTTTTTTCTGTGCGTGTACGTGGTTCATCTTCAATCCCTTATCGAACCACGTTAAATTCATCAAACCAATTTTTTTACTGTTGTATTATGAAGGAGCACTTTCCATTCAACACCATTCACCATATATGTATGAATTTCCTTGTTCCCGTTAGAACCTTTTTTAATGTAAAATATTTAATGACAGCACGCAATGCGTAATTTTCGTTGTAAATTGGAGTCTTTATTAAACACCTGTTTTCTATATGAAGAGGTTGCCAGATTCGAAACAAAATTTAACATTGATGTCATACAGCAAGAGTGGAAAGTTTCCAAAACACTTAACTTTTCTGTTTAGTAACCGCGCGTTTTTGCTGCTAGGGCTAAGAAGTTTCCGAAACTGCCCTTCGTATATTGGTAATACACATATACTGCGACATACAGTATTGGCACAGTCCTTAACTCATATGGTAGGGGTATCTGCGAAAAAATGTGCCTGTCAGAAAATATTCGCCTTTAAAGCTCC
>PGFW01036825.1:24692-35911 GCA_003123925.1 Haematobia irritans | reverse complement strand
TCCATACAACTTCCACCTGAGGAATAAGGATTCTTATATATATTTTCAAGACATTTGAGTAACCGACGAAAGAGTTTTCAAAGCAAAACATTTATTTATTTGATCAGATGGTGATGGAATATTTAATATTAGACTCTGGCATTTTTTGTTTCAAAAAGGTTAAAAAACAGAGGCAAGAATTAATAAAAATGGTACACAGAATTATTAAAATTTCTAAATACAAATCTAAATCGAATTCTAGGAAAATTGCGAAAATTTTAAAAACATTTATGTCAAACGTTACAGACAAGCGCGTTTAAAAAATCATTAAAATATTATAAAATTGCAATTTATCACTTTGAGTAAGATCGGTTTAATAAATGAGAGGTTTATAGCACAACGTTTTTGAAAATCGGCGGTGTATACTATTTATGGACCATATCATCTATAATCTGAAATTTTGGCACACTGAAAGGGGTGATCGAATTGAATTACTTTCGTATAAATTACACAGGATTTTCCTCGAAATTTGCATCATTCAACGATTATGAAATGAACATTAAAATCCATTTTATTTCCCTAAAACCGAATCAACAAGCTTGAGAAAGTTGTTCGTTCTTATGCGTTTTGATCGACTGTTATCAAATGCGGCACCCCATCTCTTCAGGAAAGCCTTTTTCATCTAGTAGTTCTTCCACGCACTAACGTAAAATGTATTCGATCAATTTGAGATGCCCATGATATTATAATTTCACGCAACTTTTATTTTTCGATCGATCATTTAATACCATAGAGCATGCCTTTTGGCTACAATTTTGTGTCTGTTGTTTCTGTTTTTGACGTCATACTACACACAGCAGAAGAAAACATGATTGTTCACATTCAATATTCGAAGACACAAAATAATGTGATAGGCTATTTTTTGCGGCGACATGTAACATTTTCCAACTGCAACCATGTTGGCTCAAATGAACATTTGGTTCTAGAAAAATAAATTGTCCTCGATCTAAAATATTATTATATTGATGAAAAAGAAAATTTGTATTGAATGAAAAAGACAAGGTCAAGCTGGATTTAAAATGTTATGGATTCGTCCAAAAGTGTTTTTCTTCTAGTTAAAGGAACATATGGCCACAAATAAAAATATTTGATCTTCATGAAGTAACTTTTTTCGCTCGTCGAGACAAAGAAAACCACAAATATAACTTTATTTATTTGTTTTTATTTATTTATTAAACCTAGTTCATTGTTTATTTGTATTTATCAATGTCGTGCAAGGCAAACATACATATATTTTTACATACACTTAATTTGGTTCCAAATTTCAACAATGTAAAGGTAGTCATTCGCATATTTACTTCGTGCCCATCAAATTACCAACGGCGAGACATCCATGTAACTGCAAATAAAAACTAATCTATACCATATATGCAAAATGCAGAACAAAAACAGGTACATTTTTTTTAATTACACTTTTCTTTTTGTGTTGAACATTAAAAACCACGTGGCCACTTCTGAATGAAATAAATTAACACAAAACATAGTAATTCCCGTATTCTCCGTCGCATCAAGAAACAATCAAGCACACGACTGAACGCCGCAAAATTAGCAAAAACCGTGTATATCTGCCTCAATGTTTTATAAAGTAATTTTCGCTGCAACAAAATTAAAAAATTAAAATGGTAACGAAAACAATGTACATGGTCTTATGGCAGATGTTTATGGTTTTTCTGGGAGACATCGTTTGATAGGTAACCTATAAAAATACCTTTTTTCTTTTGCAAAAAATTAAACAAATTGAATGGTCAGGGTACATAGATTTTCCCGACCATGTAATAGTTGGTCTTCAAATTCTATCATTTTTTAATATTAATTAAGACATGTTTGCGGCATTTGAGAACCATTTAAACTGCTTAATTGCCACATTATTTTTCATTCCGCCTCGAAAGTTTTTTTTAACAAAGACAAAACTACATGGTTTTCGCGACAATTACCCTACTCTAAGATAAGCATTAAGTGGATGCGGCGAACCATGGTCCAAACATGTTTTTTCGAAGGTGTGCGTGTAGTGCGTTCATCTTCATGCTTTGTACGAACACGTTAAATTCATCAACCAATTTTTTTACTGTTGTATATGACAGGAGCACTTTCATCAACACCAATTCACGCATATCAATTATGAATTTCTTGTCCCGATTTAAACCTTTTTTATGTAAGATATTTAATGACAGCACGCATCTTTTTCGCTGAAAATTGCGATCGTTTTTTTATAACAACCTGTTTCAATATGAAGGAGTTGACAGATTTCGAAAACAAAATTTAACATTGTGTTCATAACAGAGATGGAAGTTTCCAAAACACTTAACTTGTTTCTGTATGTTATCCGCGCTTTTTAGTGCTAGGGCTAAAGTTTCCGAACTGCCTCGCTATATTGGTAATACACATACATGCCGCACATACAGTATTGGCACAGTTCCCTTAACCTCATAGTGGTGCAGGGTATCTGCGAAAAATGTGCCTGTCAGAAATATTCGCTTTAAAGCCTCTCATTAAAAATATACATTTCCGTCGACTTAGAACGCACCTTGCCTGAGTTCTGGTGTCTCCGGCTGTCCCCCTTTAAGTAACGTTCTACTGCCATGTACCATTAATTTACTCAGTAAATTTTTATGATGCTAGTCTATAGCTCATTACAACCGAATTTGAGAAATCTTGTTAGCAGTGCTACTGATGGGGGAATATTTATAATAGCTTCATAACTTTTAAAATATAGTTTTTAAACAAATCGTTTGTTTTGTGCCAAACATATTTATTAATGGGTCAACTCTATTATGGTGGCTACATATCTTAAATTTGATCCGATATTTTTCTAAATTAATAGGCATTTGTCCTTGTAACAAATTCGGTCTAGATAACTGGACCGTACACAATCCGTACGCAACAACAAATTACATGGGAAGACAGGTAGGAACGAAGTGATTCTGAGTAAACGGTAGATAATATTAATAATGGTCAATATTTCCACACTGAAAAACAGTGAACCACGAACAGGAAAGATAACTCTTCGATTTTAATTTTAGAAAATTCTCTGATTTTTTTTAAAGAAAATTTTAAGCTAAGCAGATATTACAAGCGCTGGCATCACTCCATATTGGTAAAAAATTATAAGTAAATACTTTTCGACAAATTCCAAGAAATTTTATTAAACATAACTAAGGTTTTTTGCACTATGTTAAAGAAGATGTTTGTATTTAAGAAGAAATCTCTTGGAGTTCAAAATTGCAAAATGTCTTATTAGTGCCAATACGAAGTCTTACAATGAATGACACATTTTTGGTAAATATTACAAATTTAAGAAAGTAATGAAACTATTTGTGTGAGAATATACGCAATTAGGAACCTTTCATGCTTTATTTTTGTATAATTTTTTCCTGTTTTTTAGTTCATTTAACTAACGTACGCAAACAATTATTTGAGTAAAGTAAACTTTTTCCAAACATAATGATTCTATGAACTAATATAAAGTTAAATTGGCTTTAGTGAAATAGAGAGTTCACTTTTTTTTGAGTGCAGGTAAGCACATTTTTTGGGCAGATCAAAGTTATTATACCCTGACCACAGGTTTAGTGTATAACAATTACATAATTTTCCCAACTATTTAATTGTCTCAAATTCGATCACTTAATTAATTGAATATATGTTTTTGTAACTTGAGGACCATTTTAATGCTTATTTCCACCACATATACATATACACTTCACAAAATAAATAAAGACTAAAGGAGCATGTTCCGATATTCGGAATGGTAAATCCCAAAATTTTGCTTTGGCGATACTTTCTTAACTTTCTTAATCCTAAAACATACAAATGTAAAGTTTGGCAACATAGTTCTAATTGATACGAAATTTAAAATAAAAATTTAATTTAAGTCCCATAGTATCTCAATTGTTTTTTATAAGAAAAACTAAATTCTGGCGATTTTCGAATTCCGAATATCCGAAACATGGGGGTAAATGTCTGGAAAACATCCCACAAAAAAAAAAGCGTCGCCCAAAAAAGTAGGCGAATGTTTTTGTATTTTTGGATCCGCGCGCAAGAAGCGAATGAAGTTATAACATAGGACTTGGTCATAGACGGAGATCTCACTGTCATTTCCAAGCAGACGGTTGCACTGGGAATTGTGCATCACTTCTTAAGGATGTGATGACGAATCACAGTGATTTGTCTTTGTCTGGAACATTTAGAACGAACATCAAATATTTTTCAAAATTCGCATTTTTCTAGAAAAATTTAGGCAATTTTTTATCGGCAAATATTTCAAATACTTGCACTTTTTATTAATTTTTAATCTGCGTTATTAACGCATTTGAAACCGATAAATTTAAATTTCCCATTGGAAAAAGACTATGAAAAAACGCAGTTATGAAAATGACTCAAAATGTACTTCCTGTGCAGTTAAAATTAAACTAATAACATCTTTGGAGACAATTTTCGGAAGTGGTTTGTAAAAGTTGTGCGCTTAAGAAGAACTTGCCAAACTTTTTTGTGTCTGGGATGTTGCATGTTAGCATGTTAGCAAATATAAAATATAATTGGGTCTTAAATGCATCCTTGGTGGAATTCCTCAATGGCTCGAAATCCAAACCAAACTTTTTAGAGTAAAGACTAAAGAACTGGACTAGTTTGTTTTCAGTGTATACTACAGGCAAAGAGATAAAGAACCCTCAAATATTATTTTTTTTATTTATTTTTTTTTAATGCGGAATCGGATTTATTTGTCTCAACCATGAACCGTAAATTGCTACAAATCGCTACAACAATAGTATTGAGCTTGTGATCATACGATAATCTCTTGTCAATAGCTCCCCGACTGCCACAAACAAAAACAAACCTTCATTTATAAATTATCCATTTTGTATCCTTTTCATGTTACCATGTAGTTGCTTTCCCTTGTATTCTACAAAGCCATTAAAACTAACCGCAAAATGGGAATGTCTCCCTTTTCGTAATTTAATTCATTCAGCATTCGAAGCGGTTTATCTTTCCATAACCATCTCTTTGTCAATTCTTTCGCAATAATAATCCCGATACGTCGTCAAAACTTTTAACTTTTACTTTCAATCTGTGGTTATTTTCAGTAAATCCAACATGCTGTTTTATTTAAATTATAAGATGACATTTTCCATAAGTTTATCTTTGGCACAAAACAAATATCATTTTTGCCTACCATAACTCAAAGATATATCCTGTACCCACAGCCCCACTTACATGTCCCTTGTACATCTCACTTAGTCACCACCCATTTTGAAATTCGCTTGAATGCAAGCAGCAGAGATTTTCGGTCCCACGTTCACTTGTCACCTTTAAGTAGAATAGTCGGACAGACAGATAGCATTGCTAAACGGAATTTCGATTTATTTCCCATTTAACTCATTGACAGTCGACTTTATAATCTTTGATAATAATTTATTGTGACAGTTTTTGCGCGAAATTTCAAGCACTAAAGAATGCACAGTGTCTTTGGTGATGGAATTTGGATTTAACATTAAACCAGATTAAGCTGGGAATGAAAAATTATGTAAGTGTCGACACAAGCAAAATATCAGCCCTCCCGCATTGTATATTTACTATCGGTTCCATACAGGGGATAGGAAAGTGATTTTCCAATTTCTTAAAAAAAAAAAAACAAACAAATAAAGTGATGCCTCTCAAAATCATCTAGAATTAAGTGGACTAAAAATTAGGTTTTTCAAATTGTAAAAATTAGAGAATAAGAAAAAATTGTAATAAAAAATATAGATAACAAGTATATACGGCCGTAACCAATTTTTGTAAAATTGTAATTGAATCGGATGAAATTTGCTCCTCCAAGAGGCTCTTGACGTCAAATCTGTTTATATGGGAGCTTTATACAAGTATGGACCGATATGGACTAATGGTTGTTAGAGACCGTATACTAACACAACGTACACAGTTTTAATCGAATCGGATGAAATTTGCTCTTCAGCACAGGAAGATAAAAGCTGAAAAATTAATAAATTAAAAATTGTTTCCTAGTATCAAGTACGTGAAACTAAAATTTAAATTCTCCGCTTCCTTGGCTTGGAATCAATACCAAAAACTCTATTGAACCTGGTATGCTTTTTTTTTAAGTGTGAAAGATTCTCTCCTAAGCCGATCAATTCAAATAGTACGCTTCCTGATGTTAAATTTAAAATTTCTACATATGGAGGATATATCAGATTTGGTATTTATAAGAAGCTCATTGTTTGAGTGTTAGAAGAATATTCAACTTCTTGTCTAAACGCGAAACGGTTTTATACTGGGTTATAACTAAACTTAGGCCGATACATATAAAGTACCTCCATATTTTAAATTTTATGAAAATTATGGATAAAAATCTAAGTTCTAGATGCTAAGACCGCCGATAAATATCGCCATATCGACTTGTCTGTCTGCAGACAAAGACCAGTCAATGCAAAATTTCACCACTATTATTTATTGTTCATGGTAAGCGTGATTACAAACAGAAACACAGATGACATAAAAGGTGAATTTGTAAGGAGCTAATGATTGAACTTTTAAAAAAAAAACGCATAAAATTTGCCAAAAAAAGCTCATCGTTTCTTATCTTGAAACGTAGATGGTCCATGACATTTATCTTTTTGAAGATAATTCATTAAATGTGAACCAGCGGCGCGTCTATAGTGGTCCCATTACGAAAGCAAATTGGCAACTTTTTCGAGCATTTCGCCGGAAAGCTCCGAATTCTCGAAATGTTGCTCTCCAAAGCTTAATTATGCTGCCTATTTCCGTAGACTTAGACTTGAACGTAGCCCCAACAAAAAAATAGTCCCCTAAAGGCTCAAAAAGTCCGCATATTCTTGGTGCCAACTTACCCGGTCCATTTCTTGAGATGAATTGTTCTCAACGAATTTCCCTCAAAATGGCCATAGAAATCGCGAGCATGTGTGGCATGTAGCGCCAATCTTGTTGAAACCACATGTAACCAATTTCAGTCTTCACATTTTGCAAACAAAAAAAGTTTGTTAGCAATCCAACGATAGCGATCGCCATCACCGGTAACGTTGCGTCCCAACAGGCAATCTGGAAAAATACGGTCCAACTGATCCACCAGCGTAAAACCACATTACCAAAGTCATTTCGGATGGGCATGGCATTCTTGGAACGGCTCTGTTCCTCTTCCACCCAAAAATGCGCAATTTGCTCTATTTACGTACCATTCAACCAGAAATGACCTCATCGCTGAACAAAAATCTGTCGAATAAAAAAAGCGGATTTTCTGCCAACTTCTAGCCCATTCACAGAAAATCGCGAACCGGATGCAAAGACGTCGTCTATCATAGATGAAATGTCAAACATACTGAGGCACTCTCTCTCTTGACACCATATTCTGAAACCCCACGGACTGTCAAATACAATGCATGAAAAAACCTAACCTCAAAAAGAATCAACCCTTTATTACTCATATAGCCCAATAAAGGTCGGATACGTCCAAAATTTGGATCAATATCAAACTTGACTATTTACTTTTTCAATTTTGCATTTTAACACCCCTCATTTTGAAGTTGTATGTGAGAAATGTTGCTCTGGGTTTGATTTGAATTCACATCTTCAGTTGTCAAAATGCCGTCCAAGCAAGTAAGAGCAGCGTATCAAAATTTTGCTCGCGCATCGGAAAATTCCGAGCTACTCCGCACTGCAAAGCTGGCAAAATCGCTTAAAAGTTGCCAAAATAAACTCAGTCTACAATGTGAATAAAGTGTTATGGGAAAATTTGCGGACAGCCAGAATCTGGATCGGGGGAATCGAAAACGGAAGCCGCTGAGTACGACAAAAGAGAGTTGCCGGTAGTTTCAAGCGAAACCCTACAACCGTGCATCGACCCAAAAACGCACCGGACTATCGACTTACAGAAAGAGTGATCCAAATCGCGATGATAAACAAAATACGACGCCAAAGTCGCGACCCGGAAGGCTGTGACACGACGGATGCTGTACGAGTTGACTGCGTGTGAATGGGACGGAGCAAACCTACGTCAAAGCCGAATACAAGCACTTCCGACAGGAATTTTACACGACCAAGAAGGAAGGGGAAAGGTAGGCAGAATATTTTCAAGCAACATAAAACTTCGAAAGTTCGCAAATGAAATATTTGTTGGCAAGCCAATCGTACCTGTAGCTGAAAAGCAGCATTTTCAAAGCTCCGGGACTGTCAACCAAGAAATTTACGTTGAAAGAGTGCTTTGAATAAACGGTCTGCTGCCTTTCCTGAAGAAACACGGAGTTGTTCCGTACTGTTTTGGTGCGAAATTGGCACTTGCCATTACGGTTAAAAAGGCCATGGAGTGTACGCGCAACAACGTGCAGGTGGTTCCAAGGACAAGAACCTCCCAAACGCCAGAGCTCGCCCAAATAGAATACTGGCTGTTGACAAGCGAACCTAAAAAGAAAGACAAAAAACTGCTAAGGACAAGCAGTTCAAGGCAAACTGGCTTTCTGCGCGGAAGAAGGTGGACAAGGTGGCTGTACAGAGACTGATGGCAGGTGTCAAGCGTGAGGCCCGGCAATCGGATTTGGAAAAGCGAAAGCCTAACTGAATATTTTTCCTGAATTTTAATACTAATTGAACTTGAAAAAATAAATTTAATTTGATTTTTTAAATAAACGATTTCACCGATTTACACGCGTTTTCCCTTGACCAAATTTTGACCGTATCACCCTTTAGTTGACAAAGTATGTATGTATGTAACTCTGGCTCCATGCACAGACCCAGTGTGCTAAATAACGTAGTAAAGGATATAAAGTTTGTTAAAAGGAAGGAATTGAACTGCCAGGACAGCAGAGAAAGGGAGGTGTTAAACAGGAAGAATATCTAAGGACAAAGTAGTGCGTGACACTACTAAAAGAAAATAAATTTAATAAATGAAGATACATACATCCTCTAAAAATCTCATCGAAGCAAAAGGGAAAAGCGATAAGCGAATATGTCGCAATAAATCTTGGCCTCTAAAGGGTTATCAGTAACCTAAGGAACATTGTATTGTTGTTAACCAGTCAGTGGGATTAGCCTAAATATAAAATAGCGTTGAATTTAAGTCATGTATCCATTATTTGATAAAATCTAAGGAAAAGTTTTTAGGTTTTACTACGTTCTTTTAAAAAAGGAAGATTCATTTGGGTTCACAATAAGTATGTCGTAATAGATAGTAAGAAGTCACTCGGTGCAATCAAGACATGTACCTTGAATATCCAAAAACGATGTTTTAAGTGTTTCAAAAATATGTTTGGAGCCCGGTATGTGTAAGAGCTCGCAATGTCGTGTGAAAAGTTATTATAAACAACAAACAAATCTTAAGGGCTAGATCATGGCAATTTTACCACAGTTTTATCATTTCACAATGGAAAAGGTTCACTGGTTTTCAGTGAAAAACAAGTAAGTAAAAGTTAAAGTCGGGCGCGCCGACTATATTATGCCCCGTCACACAATATTGCTGTAACAACTTCCTTCAAATTTTTTGAGTTATATAAAGGTTTCTACTCCATTTACAAAATGAACCCGATTGTAACAAACATTTTTAAGACATCTACAAAATCTCAACTCAAAATTAAAAATAGTAATGAACTCGAACGGAGCACAATGTAAGTATAAAAATGAAAATATTAAAATATAAAGCACTACATAATAAAAATTCGCAAAATCTGCATTAGAATATATACGCAATACAACAATTAAGTTCGACTTAGCATGAACAAATTACAAAGTAAATGTGGGTATGGCCAACTTGCCCCAAGAATCGGAAAAACGTATATAAGGGACTTATATCTAAAATCTGAGCATTTGACTAAAAAATGTACACCATGTTAAAAATTTAAAATTTATCCTCCGTGGTCATAGAATCAGACAATCGGGAGAAATATATATAGGAGGTTAACTAAACTGAATTAATCTACCTTTTAAAAAAAAGGAAATCATTGTTGAGAAAAGTAAGTCGAATAGATACAAGAATCAACCGGCAAGTCCAGGACGTACTTGAAAAGACCAACAAATCGTGTTTTAAGTGTTCAAAAATGATATTGGGCCGGTTGTGCTCCCAAGGTCGGGTTAAAGAGTTATTAAAAACCAAACTAAAAAACTTAAGGGCAGATCATGTCAATTTTATTACATAGCTTCATTTACAATGAAAAGGGTTCACTTTTTTTCAGGTGTAAAAACAAGATAGTAATAGGTTCAAAGTCGGTGCGCGGCCGACAATATCCCGTCGACTCGTAACCTTAATTCCTCAAATTGGGAGTATATAAAGTTTCTATTCATTACAGAATACAGTTATTTACGGAAAAAAATTACTATTTTTACTGAAAAAATCAAACTAAACCCATAGTAAAATGACCAATGATGGCGCAAAGATTTTTTCATCTAGATAAGTCATGATTTTCTATAAATTATTCATTTAATCGCTGTTAAGTTCATTATACTATTTCGTCGGGAAGACATATAGTTAAACTCATTCAATATCCTTGCTATCGAAAAATTAAAAAATTTTTGGGACACTCTATTAAAGATTGTGTTGAAATAAACTTTTGTCGGTAAATTTCAAAAAAAGTAGAGAAATGAGGCATCAAAGTAGATACAAAAGCCCGTAATACAACATAAAAATTTCGTACAAAACAAGGTCAATTTTCTATAATACCACCAAGATATATTTATCAAAAAATTATTATTATATACAGCCCCAAAAACTAGGCTAAGATATACAATAAAGGAAATATTTTATTAGTAACGTTTGGATCCATTACTTTCGGTATTAGAAAGTTGTCTTCAAAGGAGTAAATTACTACGTTATTTAAAGAGACATTAACTAATAAATTTAAAATCCATGTTTTCTATCCATTATAAAGAATAATTGCATAAGTGCCTAATTTCAATTGAAATTGTTCCAATTATCGATTTGCCTAACTTTTCGTGGCGGAAAATCTGGCTTATAATCATCGATAAAATTTGCAAATTAATACAAAATAAAATAATATAATTAATTAATCATCGTCATTAATTCGATCTTTAACTTACGTTCAAGAGTATTCCAAGCCAAATAAAAGGAACAGCTTAATTAGGTAATAAATAAACGAATGATGTTTCAAAAAATTAAACCATTAGGCGGAACCATGTAATCCTGCATATGAAAAAAAATAAATTTTTAAAATAAAATGAAATTTGGTTTA
>PGFW01036815.1:0-11184 GCA_003123925.1 Haematobia irritans | reverse complement strand
TATTAAGAATAGTAGGCAGAATTCGATCTCGCCTTATTGTTATACTATTTCTATGCTTTGTGATTTCTTTTGGAATCAGTTCCGTTCTGTCAATAAATTCGAGTAATTTCGTGTAAGGTGCAAAATTCGCATTATCATCATTCATTCTATCATCACATTTCAATCGTTATGTATTGTTCAATTTTTGATTCTCTTTTCATTTTTGAAACATAAACATTGATTCTATATTATATTATTCGATTTATGTATCAATTATCTTGAAAAATTCGGAATGTTTCGGTTTTTCGATTCTCTTTTGTTTGGCATCCCAATTAATTTCTACAATCTTTTTCTTCTTCCCTTTCTGCTGCCGATGATGATGAAGATATTTTTTATATATTAATATATATATATATCATTATTTTTAGTGCTTATATGTAAATATATCTTATTCAGAATGATCGTTTGATAGACGATAATATGTCTGGTGAGGTGTTTTATTTTGTCAAAAATACTGCTTATTCTTCATATAAATCTTCCACAATATTCATATGAATACTTAGTTGATAAGCCCGTCATATACGACTGGTCGTTAAAATAATATAGACATCAATTATTTTGTTCTCGCACCTACAATTCATTTTTGGAATAATGTATTTTTCTGTGCTTTATTTATTGCTTGTGTTTGTTGATTCTTTTTGTGATACATGAACTTGCTTGTGTTTTGGTTGTTCTCATTATCAACTATTATCTATAGTACTGAATAATGCAGCTTCACTAATCATTCACGTGTGTAAATGAAATGTCGCTATAATACTCTTGCTGATAAATGAATCTGCCTTATATTTCAGTGCGTTTGTAAATTGCTTAATTAAGTAGTATTTTTCCTATATCGTTTGTCATTATTTTCTTTAATTTAATTTGTGTCACTTGGCAGTTTATCTCAGGTATTTTGATATATATTATTTTACAATCTCACATTGGATAGTATTATTGTCAATGCGACTCGAATTTAAAGAATTAATATTTGACATAATTTTTTCTATTAAGATTAATATATAATTTTGTTTCAAAAATTTTTTCCTATATGATAATAAGAATTTTTATCAAAATTCTAATTGATAATAAATATTTACAAAATTTCTTATAGAGAATAAAATTTTTGTTCATTATTCAAATTCTTATTTATAGGAATAAATGTTTGACAACATATTTTACCTTTTGTAAATAAACATAATTCGATATTATATATAATTGAATTCTTTTTCGATTCTTAATAACTTTCTTGAAGTTCAATAATAATCTGCTGTTTGTTATTGCACTTATGTCTTTTTTACAAATATCTGAGATTTTTCTCCACATTTGAACTATTCTTTTTGTCCTCTTATATCATTTTTTAAAAGACTATTAGGAATATAAGGTTGATAAAAGACTCTCTAATATTAAAAGTATTTGTCAGAAAGTCTATGCTACCAATACTTAATCTGATTATCGACACTCAAATAATGTCTTCAGCATAAATAGTAATGATAATATTCCGTGCGTGTATCCACGATTATTACTGACGGGTTGAAAAAGTGTCTTAAAATAAAAGATGAGCTATAGTATCTTGGCATTTCCATTCCCCTGCAGTTACTAACCGTGCTATGCCGATACGTTCATTATCTGCCAAAATTGATAAGATTTAAAGACTATCTAAGAAATATTACGATCTATGCCGAGAGTATGACCCAAAGGATATGGTCATTAATGTCGTGTTTCATCGCCGATAATATTGCCCGCTGAAGAAGTCTTGATTTATTTTCTGCTGCCCTTACCAAAAGTCCGATATCGGCTCAATTTAATCATTATAGACACAGTGACAAGGGTGATTTGTCTAAGAGCTTGAGTAACTTTTGAGAAAAAAAAAACGCATAAAATTTGCAAAATCTCATTCGGTTCTTTAATTTGCAAACGTTAGATTGGTCCATGACATTTACTTTTTGAAGATAATTTCATTTAAAATGTGCTTGACCGGGCTGCGTCTTAGGTGGTCCATTCGGCAAAAGTCCAATTTTGGGCAAACTTTTGTCGACGGGCCATTTCGGGCCCGGAATAGCCGCGAATTTCTTCCAGAAGATGTGGTCTTCCACAAGCTGGAATAGTTGCTGGCTTATTTCTGTCAGACTTATAAAGACTGAACGTAGCCCACAAAAAATTAGTCTAGAGGCGTCAAATCGCATGATCTGGTGCCAACTTACCGGCCATTTCTTGGAGATGGAATTGTTCTCTACGAGTTTTCCTCAAAATGGCCATAGAATCGCGAGCTGTGATGGCATGTCAGCGCCATCCTTGCTTGACAACCACACAGTGTCAACGCAGTTCAGTTCTTCCATTTTTGGCAACCAGAAAGTTTGTTAGCAACGAACGATTAGCGATGCGCCAATTCACCGTAACGTTCGCGTCCAACAGCATCTTTGAACAAAATACGGAGTCCAATGATTCGCCACCAGCGTCCAAACCCGACACCAAACAGTGCGATTTTTCGGGATGCAATGGGCAGCATTCTTGAGACGCTTTCTGAGTTGCTCTTCCACGTCCAAGATGCGGCAAGTTTTGGCTTCATATTACGTAGCCATATGTCACACGCAGAAATGAGCCTCAAGGTCGCACTGATACAAGACATCAAATTTGTCCATCAAAAAGCGATTTTCTGCCACGTTTTCTCAAGGGACCATTCAGCTGAACAATTCGACGTTGTGGCAGAATCGTAAGTCTATTCATGATGAAATGTCAATACGCCATACTGACATCTTTCTCTTTGACCCAATGTCTGAAATCCCACGTGATCTGTCAAGATACGAATGCATGCAAAATCCCCAACCTCAAAAGAATCACCCTTTTATAGTACAGCACTAAAGTTCGGCCGGGCCGACGATCTTAAAATACCCCACCACCGATGAACGCAAAATATAGGGTTTTTCCTTTTGATAAGAGTTTAGGAAGGGCTTGAGGACTGGGAGGATATTGCCCGCGAAGATAAATTTAAGTAGCTGATTTCTACCGTATTGAGAGACTGAATAATCAAGAGTTCTGGATTTAAAAGAACCATTTTTGTTTGAGGTTTTTTTAGAGGAATCATTAACATCTCTTGTAAGGTGGTGGCAGAGAAAGATGTATAAAATACGTCTGAGTTTGAAAATCTTGACCCACCTTGGTAGAAGTAAAGGGAGGGATCTAGAAATTTTTACATTGAGTGTTCAAGCGAATTTGTCATGATCAGGGTGCCGGCCTTCAGTACCCTCACGGAATTGAAGTCGGTCTATATGGATGCATTACCAAAATGGGGATCGCTATAAAAACTTAAGTCCGACTACACGTTTTTGTGAGCCTAAATACAGAATATTTTACCATTTCAGCGGCAAGATCAGATAAAAACTACGGTGTTCTAGAAACGTCCAGAGGAGGTGTTAAAGAACGGGAGCGATCGTTCTTGAGTGGGGGCTATAGCTTAAAATATGGACCGACTACTCATCGTTTCGGCACAGACCCTCTTTAAGATCCTACGAAATACTCCTAGATTTCAACGGGCCAGAATACGGATAAAAACTCATCGGAGTTCCTAGAAAGCCAAAGAGAAAAGCGCGAAATCGGCTATCTACTGGGGTGCGCTATCAACCCAAAATATGGACCGCGATACTCTCCACCATCCGTTCTCGGCAGCCCGTCTTTGATGGTCCCTAAAAACCCCTTAGATGTTCCAACCTCTCAGGACAAATTGTGGAAAAAAACTACGGTGCTCTTCTATAGCCAAGCCACCCCAAAGTCGGGAGGGTCCGTTTATATGGGGAACCATACCAAAACAAAAAAAAATGGGGGGGGGAAACCCGATTACTCACCATTTTTTGGCACACGTAATTTGTGGTCCTACAATACCTCTAGACTTTCAATTTCAAGGAAATTGAATAAAAACTGCGGTTTCTATAAGCCCAGAGAAGTAAAATCGTGTAGATGCGGTCTATATGGGGCTAAACCAAAATAGTTGACGTGAGCCGCGGATCTACCAATTTTTGGCAAGCATGTATGTGTGTGGTCACTACAATACCTCCTAGAGTTTCCCCAATTTCGAGATAAATTGAATGAAGAAGATTAAAATCCGGGAAGCATTCGGTCTATTATGGGGCTATACCAAAAATGGACGAGGGCCATACCATTTTCTGGCACACCCTCTTTATTGGTCTCAAGTACCTCTAAGATTTTAGTTCTATCAGATCAAATTGCACGAAAAAATTGGTTATAAGCCTAAGACCCAAATCGGAAGTCGGTTTATATGGGGAATATATCAACAACTCTGACCGATATAGTCCCTCCGAACTTGACCTGCCTGCAAACAAAAAACTATCTGTGCAAATTTTCAGGATCGATAGTGCCATTATTGAAGGCGTGATTACAACAGACAGACAGGACGGAACTTATATCGTCTTAGAATTTCTTCCTGATCAAGAATATATATGCTTTATTAAGTTCGAAATCGATTATTTCATGTGTTACACACGGAATGACAAACTTATTATACCCCCCATCACCATCTATGGTGGGAGACAAATAAACCATTGTATACATCCTAATGCATAATAAAATTTTCGTACACATTGAGTTATAATGAAATATTCTTTTTTTTCAAGTGACCCCACACCCGCCCCGCCACCCCGATTTTACTTCTTGGCTTCATAGAAACTGTATTTAGCTTCCGATTTGCTGAAATTGAAAATTGGAGGAAGTATTTTTGGAACCTTAAAGAGATTTTGATGAGTCTGTATCGGTTGTATGAATAAGGCCCCATACTGACCGCACTCTCCCGATTTGACTTCTTGGCTTCTAAAACTGTATTAACTATCACGATTTGCATGATTACGGCAAATCTAGAGGTATTTTGGAGCCATAAAAGAGGTCGTGTCGAAAATTCCGTATTCGGTTCCATCGTTTTGGTAATAGCCCTTCATTATAGACCGATCCTCCGAGATTTGTCTTCTTGGGCTGTAAAGAAAGCTGTATTTTCTAATCTCGATTTGCCTGAAATCTGAAATCTAGAAGGACTATAGAAAAAGAAAAAACCTTCTTGTCAGGGTATAACAGGCCCGCACTGATCAATGGAATTGCTTTGAAAATTGAAAGATTTTACTCATGTTATTAATCAAAGCGATCTAAGATTAAAGATTCAAATCAACGGCGAATTATTTCATCCATATAACACGATATGTTTTATGATTTCTCCTAAACTCTAACAAAATTGGTTCTCATAAATTTGATTTCTTTTGATAGGGTTGAACTGATTTGCTTGGGAGAAAAATTTGTCATCAAACCCTAAAAATTCTATATAAAGGGTGATTTGTTAAGAGCCTTGATAATTTTTAAAAAAAAAAACGCAATAAAATTTGCAATATCTGCATCCGTTCTTTATTTTGAGAACGTTTAGATTGGTCCATGACATTTAACTTTTTGAAGATTAATTTCATTTAACATTTGACCGCCGCGTGAGCACTCGTTCAGGAGCGATAACATATCGAAAGTCCAGTTCTTGCGCCTTTTTCGAGCATGTTCGGCCAACGAGGAAATAGCCCGAATTTCTTGGAATGTTTCTTCCAAAGCTGGAATAAGGTTGCTAGAGTTTATTTGTAACTTAGACTGACGCTAGCCACAAAAAAATAGTCTAAAAGGCGCAAATGTGTTTGTGCAACTAACCGGTCCATTTCTTGAGATGAATTGGTACGAAGTTTCTAATATGCCATAGAAGTCCGCGAGCTGTGTGGCATGTAACAAGTACTGGTTGTTGAAACCACATGCTCACCAAGTTCAGTTCGTTCCATTTTTGGGCAGACAAAAAGTGTTAGCATCTTACCGATAGGGATCGCTAATTCACCGTAACGTTCTGTCCAACAGCATCTTTGGAAAAAACTACGGTCTGCAAGTGATTCCACCAGCGTAGCAAACCACACAAACGATGCATTTTTCGGGATGCATGGGCAGTTCTTGACGGCTTCTGGTTGTCTTCACCCATAATGCGCATAAAGTTTTGCTTATTTACGTAGCCATTCAACCAACGAAATGAGCCTCATCGCCTGAACAAAATTTTGTCATAAAAAAGCGGATTTTCTGCCACTGAGTTTTTGGGTAATAAAATTCAATGATTTGGAAACGTTGCTCGTTTAGAAAGGCTCGATTCATCGATGAAATGTTCTAATAGAGAGAGAATTCTTCTCTTTGACACCATGTCTTGCAAATCCCACGGTGATCTGTCAAATATAAATGCAGTGAAAACTCACTAACCTCAAAGAATCACAACTTTTATTATCAAGAAACCCGCTAGTTTTCAAGTAAACTATATATTTGACTTCATACGCTTCGGTGGGTATTCTAAGGGGATCGGACCGGCCGCAACTTTACTGGTGTATATTACTCTGTTTTTGTTTCAACTAAGTTGCAAACATAGGCAACATCATAAGTCACAAATCATCTTAAAGTTTCTGCCCCACGAAAAAATTCATAATCCAATCTGAAATATTGTGCATGTTTTAAAATATTTGAGATAAAACGATTCGAAAAGCGTTAGAACCAATTAAAAATAAAAAATTATTTATTGACAAATACCACACGAATTCTTTTAATATAATTCCCAAAAATTGAATTCGGATCATACCTAAAGCAAGTGAATGCAAACTTCAGTGGAACGGGCTGTTGAAATGGAGGACCTATGACAAGCGACCATGTTAAATTTATCGATTCTGCGTCAAATTTTGCACCACTTTCCGGATCCAAAAAGAACATTTGTCATTACAGTGTTTCTTGGCGACGTTTTTTTTACTGGGATGTAACAGAGGTCAAGCGAATCTTCGGTCGTATTATAACTGAAGAGAAAACTAAATTACGGTTTTGAGTAGCGTTTTTATTTTATCATTATTCATTAAATCTGGACGATATTGAGAGATAAGAATTATCCTTTGGTTGCCGTTATCCAACACATTAGCGGCACAAAGGTTGTCCCTCCAATTGTGTACACACTTTGAACTACTCCTTAATGACATACGTATGTAGTAAAACGGTCAAAAACGATGTATGTTTGAAAAATCAATTGTAAAGTAAATAATCAGGGCTATAACAATCATGTAGGCTGAAACTTTAATATCATCAAACTTAAACATCGAACAGCGCATTACATTTGCGATGCGAGCCGTTATAAAAATTCGATTATTAGTATGTTTCAGTTATCATTTTAATTAAATTAATAGAAAAAAAAAAATTATAAAATAATTTTATTTTGAATATTTATTTTTATTTGCTACAATTGTGCAGTTTACCAACATATGGTGTGCTAGCCACGCTCTCCTAGATGCGCTCTTGCAGACTATAATGTTAAGTTATTTTTCGCCGGACGGAAATGTCTTGTGTTTGTAAGAAAATACTTACCGTTTTGTACCAATCGATACGACAAGTTCGTTGATGAACTTAATAATCGGTAAGGCCTTTACAGACTAATCAGTTTATTCCGCCGACGAACAGTGGCTCGTGTCGAACATATCCCTATATGTGTGCACATTTAATACAGTTAATTCGCGAAGGCATATCGCTACGTGTTGCAATTGTTTATGGGATCGATAACTACGATTTAAACCGGATATTTAGTCAATCGCCACCAGCGTCGTATCGATCAAAACTGTAAGATCTTCTGACAAACACTGACATTCCGTCCGGAATACACTGATAGTCTGTATAAGCGCCATAAATGTGTTAGTCGAAACGAGGTAGTGATTATCGCGTCGGACTTAACTTAATAAGTAGCCAAGAGTAGGTGGAAGTGGTTCGACACGACTACTGTCCCGCGGAATAACACCTATAGTCTCAAGGCGCAGGTAAGGGATGGAATAGCTAGCAACCAAAAGAAATTTGTGGGGGTAAAAAATCAGAAAAACAGTCTGCTAAAAGGGAGAGAGGGAAAGCATCAGCTATTTGCTGAATAGCAAAATAAATTGTCTGCTTTTTTTAAAGTACGATTACACTAAAGACCCGGTTTGGTTTGGCTGAACCAAATAAAGTTTCAACTTAGGGGCTATCGGTAACAGCAATTAAAAAAACAAAATTTTATGATATCAAATAAGTATTTTGCCAAAAATCATGAATATTTTATCAAAGTTGAGGCATGCCAACAAACTGTTTGCTGATCATTATTTCAGGGAGATGTAAGAACTATTCAACTTGCAAAATGTACGCAAAAAGTACTGTCTAACTGATTTAGGGAAAAATGATAACCTAAAAATTTGTAATTGTTGCGTTAGACCTGAATATCAAAAAATAAGCAGCAGACATCCGACTGATGTTTTTGAGCAGACATAAGAGAATTCACTAGACACTGTGGTATCACAAAGGACTGAAGAGTCGTATGTTAAGCCTGACTACAATCGGCTGCCACCTAGCCTAAACCTATACAGACTGTTTTTTTCTATGATTGTGTACAATGTGTGCTCAATTGTTAAGGATAACTCAAGAAAGAGAAACATTAATTCGTATAGATGGGAAGAATAACAGAACTCATTTAAATTCAAGGATATATAATTCATAGTTTGAAGAAATACTTGCAATGAATTTGATAGCTTTGATACTACGCCTATCCTATACAATTAAAATATAAGCGAACATATTGATAAGCCAAGTTCTGTGCTCAAATGAAAAAATTGTAATCACCGATGAGCAAGAAAGTATAGTAACAAAATCAAAAATAACATTTATTTAATTCATTTCCACATGGTTTCTCTGCTTCTTACCACATGGAGGCCTGACATGTGTTGTTTTTTGATAATACTGCCATAGTTAACCGTTCATTAATATTCCCTTGCTATATACCCCAAAGACTAGGTGTTCTTTGGGTGTTTCATATAAACTTAGAACCAGGGGCTCATCGGAGACTAAAAACCAATCAAACCATATTGTGCCTATTGCAAGCAAACAGTTCCCAGTTTGTTCAGCAGCTCTTTTAGCTGTTTTAGGACGATTTTTTTTGCCTGTGTATACTAAACAGATTTCTTTGGGGTGTACCCACTGGGTACCAAAGAACACACAAATTTTTTTAGCGAATGTAGTTTGTAGGCACGCAGAAATTGCAGCGCCGTAGGCAGCCATATTTTAGCAGCCGCGCAGAGTCAGATAGTTAGCTCTAATTATCGAAAAGCAATCGTTTTCTAAAGTAAACAATCAATGGAATTCTGCATCAATTAGAGAGCGTAATTGTTCCATCTTGGTTCCCACAACTTTGTCAATCTATTACATAGAACATAGAATAATCAATGGCCAGATACTTTTTCTAATCCAGTTTGGGAAGTGTGGGATCAGATTAAATGGTCACAGTTGCTACCGCTTTTTACGAACTGGTATTTAACCTCTAATCTAAGTTTTTTATGCAGGAATCAAATCGCAGCTAAAACACAAACGTGATGTATTGCGTCGATACTCAAATGATAGCAATGTTCGAATCCTGGATTGTGAGCCTCTCTCGTCTATAAAGGATATGGTTGTTATTGTGGATTTCTGGGAAAATGCGCTTAATATATTTGCCAATGCTATTTCTATCCAAAAAGAAGTTTTCGAATCTCCAGAACTGTTAACAAATATTCCCTTACCTCAGCGGCCATTTCGTAGAGTAACCAAAAGGATCATTTGATCTTGCCAGAAATATATTTGCATCCATTTCTTTCATGAATTCTTCACGTTTCAATTGCATATTCATTTTAGATTCTGTAATGTCTTTTAAATGCTCTTTCACAATAATACCACCATGTAAATCTTGGGCTATCTCACTATGAGGATAATCATTTCCTATCTTCGAAGGAAAGCTAAAATAGAGAAAAAACAATTATTGTGTTGAATATTTTATATAATTTGCTTAAGAACCTCTGACTGAAATTTAAAGGATTCGCAATATCTCCATGCCAACCGTTCAATCCCAAATTAGACCAGGGATCATCATTTAGATCTTGTTGATCAATTTTCTCCATTTCCTTTTTCATCAAGTGACTTATATTTTCATTCATTGGAGCTCGGGATAAGCGAAATCTACGTAGAATCATATAAGAATGCGTTAGATTGGGGAATGTTGGTTCCATAAATTGTTGACGGTCCATTTGTAATATGCTATCGGTATGTACACGATCCTTATTTATTCCTACATGCGGCAATTTAAATACCATAGCTCCTGGCATTTTGGCATTTAGTAGTTTAAAGTTATACATATGAGACACTACATTTTCAACAACTTGCGAATTATTGGTTATAGGATAAAAGGCTGCTTGCATATCATTCATTATTAGAAATTTTGGCATTGTTGCTGGGGCAGCGCCATAAGGAATTTTGTAAATTTTCGCACGATTTCCAGCACAAACAAAACTAATCACTGTTACATAATACCACATTAAAAATTCTTTCACATGCATAGTCATCATTATTATGAAATGTGAAATTTAAATAGATTCCTTCAATTTGCACAAAATGTACAATCTCTTTTACTTCATACACCACTGCTACTTTCGACGTCTTATTTTTCCAACGGTTAAATTCGAATTAAGCCAATAAAACATTTCGTTTATAAGACATTTGTTAAGTAATTGTATGGAGCCCCTATGTAACTGATGCAGTAGCGAAAAGCAGAAAACTCTGTTGGTGCTTCTACAGCCAGCTGCTAGTGGACTGGCCATTTCAATGAAACATAAATCCGCGCACCCGAGATAGTAGTAGCAAAGCGGTCATGAAAATTAGTGCTATGAACATCGGTGAGTTTGGTGTTCAACAAAATGCTTAAGAAGTGTGTAAGAAAACCATGGCAGTGGAACACCGACTCATAGACTCATAACTCTAGACTCGATGTCCAGCCTTTGTCTATTCAGCAGCATATGTCTTGGCGATCAATGTTTTGTCTGATGATGTTATGATGTTATTTGGTGTTTAACAATTGTTTTACTTCATTGCCATCACATGTATTACAAAATACAGTTTAATGTACTCCGATCATAATGAAGTAGTCAACATGTTTAACCGGCTCTATTTACATTTAATAACAATTTTGCGGAAGTAACCTAAATAATAATAGTAGTACATAAAGAATATTTGTAGTATTGGGCATTATTTGATTCGATATATTTAACGAACCATTTCCAAAGGCAACAAGTTCTCCATGCTCATAAT
>PGFW01036798.1:15483-27405 GCA_003123925.1 Haematobia irritans | reverse complement strand
AAGAGAGATGTTCACATCGGGCAAAATATAATTTACATATATGAGGCTATATTCTAAATTTAATCCGAATTACTACCAAAATCATCAGGGATCGATTCTGCCCCAAAACAAATACACCTCAAAAATAAAAAAATAATAAAATACATCTGTAACATATAATCCCAACATTTTCTGCTACAAGCATAAAATTTTCAGAATTTGTACAAACAACGAATTGTTTGTACTGTGCAAACCTATTTTGTGTTTCATCCTAAGCATATATTTTTTAAAGGCTCCGAATAAACACTTTAATGTGGCAAATTGAATAATGTTTAGGTAAAGGGTGATTCTTTTGAGGTTAGGATTTTCATGCATTGGTATTTGACAGATCACGTGGGATTTCAGACATGGTGTCAAGAGAAAGATGCTCCAGTATGCTTTGACAATTTCATCATGAATAGACTTACTAACGAGCAACGCTTGCAAATCATTGAATTTTTATACCAAAATCAGTGGCAGAAAATCCGCTTTTTTATCGACAAATTTTGTTCAGCGATGAGGCTCATTTCTGGTTGAATGGCTACGTAAATAAAGCAAAATGCCGCATTTGGAGTGAGAGGCAACCAGAAGCCGTTCAAGAAACTGCCCATGCATCCCGAAAAATGCACTGTTTGGTTGGTTTGTAACGCTGTGGAATCATTGGAACCGTATTTTTTCAAAGATGCTGTTGGACGCAACGTTCGGTGAATGGCGATCGCTATCGTTCGATATCTAAACAACTTTTTGTTGCCAAAAATGGAAGAACTGAAACTTGGTTGACATGTGGTTTCAACAAGATGGCGCTACATGCACACAGCTGTCGCGATTCTATGGCCATTTTGAGGGAAAACTTCGGAGAACAATTCATCTCAAGAAATGGACCGGTAAGTTTGGCCACCAAAATCAATGCGATTTGACGCCTTTTAGACTATTTTTGTGGGCTACGTCAAGTCTAAAGTCTACAGAAAATAAGCCAGCAACTATTCCACTTTGTGAAGACAACATTTCCGAAGAAATTCGGGTTATTCCGGCCGAAATGCTCGAAAAAGTTGCCCAAAAATTGGACTTTCCGAATGGACCACCTAAGACGCAGCCGCGGTCAACATTAAAATGAAATTATCTTCAAAAGTATAATGTCATAGGAGCCAATCTAACGTTTCAAATAAAGAACCGATGAGATTTTGCAAATTTTATGCGTTTTTTTTAAAAAAAAAGTTATCAAGCTCTTAACAAATCACCCTTTATAAGCAATTAAAATTTTTGATGTTGATGAGCAAACCCACTTATCAGCATAAAAAATGTGTCTCTCAAGCAGAACACCATTCTCATTTAAATTTCTCACTGTGTTACGTTGATGCCTTTCGTTATCTATTTCCATCGTCATCTTTATTTTTTCTCTATTCTGACGTTTCTACACATATATGTTTATAAAAAAAAATCCATATAAATATATTTTTGCATCGAGATTAACATATATGCCCCAAACATGGTATTCTAGTTTATGTAGATTATATGCTTGCACTTAAAAATAATGTGCAAAAAAATTGAGTGCCACGGAAATTTTTTGATTTTAATAAATTCATGTCGAATGAATTTATTATTTAACAAAAAGGTCTACCAAATATCAAATAAAAAACTATTTTTTAGATTTTAGTTAACTTTTGCCAAATGTGAGAACATTTTTGTTATTTTAATTTTTTTGTATACTTCAGTGATGTGAACTAAAAATGAGAAAAAATTTAAACAAATGAAGTACACTATTTTACTGAAATTGAAAATAGTTCATGTTTTTCTGAAATGGGTGAAGTTTACTTAAATTGAGTTCAGAAATAACTTTAATGAGTAAATTTTTCTTAAATTATATCTATCTTGAACTTCATATAGCGCTAAAGACGTTTTAACAATTTCTTTGGATTATTATTGTTGGAGGGACGCAAATTTTAAAGGTTCGTGTCCTATATTTATAGAATACAATTTATAATAATATTATTATTTACTTTCTTTCAATTAAAATTTCTTTACTTTAAAGAGATTTGTCTTTATTATATTGTGGAAATTCCTTGTCCTAAAATTTAATTAATTAGGTCTAATTTTTTTCAGTGTACATTTTAAGATAGATAGGTCCCTAAAATGTATTAATTTTAAATAAGCAGTTGCTTTGGCTTGGAATCAATAACAAAATGTTTAAGGGAAGGTAGAAATTTCTTTTAGTGTAGATAGGTATTGGTAAATTGCTTCTTTGTAATTCATTAAAGGAAGAAGTGATGTCTAGTACACAGAAAACAAGGGAACTATTTCAATGTTTATGTCCTGAATAAAAAGTTGTTATTTAACATGTTACACTACAAAAATATTAAAAAAGTGATATTAAAGATTACTCAACCTACATTGAAGGATGCCCAATTTACAAAATATTAAGGAAAAATTCTTTAAAATAGTGAATTTTTTCATTCGTTTTGTTTTTTTATTGTTGGTTTTTTTCCTTTAATCATTGTTGTTGTGCTTAAGCCGAAATCAAAAAAAAAAAAAAAAATGCAATTTTAATTAAAGTTTAAGGTTTTTATTTAAAGATTTTAAAATTTGCTTCAAAATTTTTTGTATTAAATTTAGGACACAGATTTTGGAAAATTGCGTCCCTCCGTTAAAGTCTTTGAAGAAAGGCACATTTTCGATTTAAAGAAATCCTCCTTAAGCTAACTGAAATATTGAATCTTTAGATTTAAGATAAAAACACTTCAAATATGGACAAAGACTACTTTCTTCAGTGTAGATTTTAAATTAGATAGGTCCCTACAAATGTCTTTATTTTAAAGAAGCAACTACTTTGGCCAAAATCCTTAAAGGTGGAAAGTTGGTACATGTTATGTTCCACGTCCAAAAAATAACATGCTCTTGAAACATGTTTAAGGTGATCATATTAGTCCTCAGGGTGCAGTGCAATATTTAAGCAAATTTCTAAAATGTACATATACATATATAGTTACAGTGGTGCAATGGTTAACATGGAAGCCTTGCATACACAAGGTCGTGGGTTCGATTCCTGCTTCGACCAAATACCAAAATGTTTTTCAGCGGTGGATTATCCCACCTCAGTAATGCTGGTGACATTACTGAGGGTTTCAAAGCTGGAACGCCGTTAGCTTATAGTTATGAATAAACCCGTTGTTTAGTGATATCTTATAAAATATTCAAGGTTTGTGACCCAAAAACAGGATAACAAACCAAGATAATTATACGCGATAAAGTCCTCCTGTACATAGATTCTGTAGTGTCTCGTTTACAATTTTAACATAGCTACGTTTTGTTTTATTTTAAATAATGCTGTTGTTTTTGGCGTGTTCCACTAAAAGCATCCGTTTTAATAAACTCGTCTAAAGGCGAACTTGGGCATTAGAGGGTTAAGATCCTGTCCAAAGTAAGTATACACACATATGTATAACGCAAACATGAAAATCAAGGAATGTTTGCAATAATCAATCAAGATCTTTTTTTCTTATTTGAGGTAATGGACCTCATGGTGAACACACCTACCTATATGGTATGTTTCACATACACATATACGTATGTGTCTCTCAGACAGTTCACATGACTGTGTTTTCTCCAACCGTTTCTTCAAACTTGATAGTGGAGTCTGCAAATTGCAATTTAATAACACAGTATGCTGTAGAAGTCACGCTCTTTTAAAGTTCGATACATTCCTCTGCGAAATTTCAGTTGACTCTTGTCTGGTCCATTGGTCTGAACGTTTGGACGTGCTAAAAGTGATGACTTAATTTATCAAGAAAATATCCAAATTATACAATTGAAGAGCTAAGAAAAAGACAAATTCCATCAGTTTTAAGAAAACTTCGTAGAGGAAAATTTACTAGTGGTAAAAAGATAATAATAGTGAACACAAAAAATATAAAAAATACACGCTTGTGTCCTGTTTAAATTGTTGTGAATTATTCGATATTTTACACTAAAATCACAAATGCACAACATATACTATATAGTTTAATATTCTTTTAATAATATTAATAAATAAATATAGTTCGCCAAGGACAAAGATGTAATTTCATTTATGTCCCTTGATAATAGTGTTTTGAATATGTGGCAAATAAATGAAAGTCGGGTCAACGGCACTGTAAATTATGATTGCACATTAAAATATTGTCGTACACATAAGGAATTCTTGTCCGCAATATAGCATTGGTGGTGCTTGTGTACAAATATAAAGTTTTCACTAACGAACATTTAGGTAAAGGCGTCTGCTATCTTCAACTCTGGCATTATTGACAACTATAAATATTTCAAATTATAAAGGATTGTTTTTATCGACTTCACGTAAAAGCTTTTATCGCAAAAATATATGAAAACATTGGATCAAAGTCTGTTAGAAAAATATTCCAAACAAATGAAATGACTGAATCAGTAGCAATAATTTACTGAAACAATTAACTTTATTTTGTTTTGACTTAGTTTAAGCAAACAGAAGAAATATTCTTAACATATTGCTTTTACTTTTATTCGTAGTGCTTTTACCTTAGCTCCAGTTTATTTTAATTTTGTTGCAACCAAACTTAAGCATGTGTATAAGAGACAGGGGCAGAAGAGTTTATATTTTAGCAGACAAAAGGTTTCTTTTTTTCAAAGGACTTTTATCCTTCTAAAAACATCTACAATCAATTCAATTCCATATTAACAAATTTCCTTAAATTTATAAAATTTTTTGTATAAATTAAATTTGTGTAATTCGCTTAAATCTAGGTTAAATATTTTAAATGAAATTTCTTCAATCACAGAAATGAAAGTACAAATCATCATCGGTAATTAATTGATCCAATAAAAAAATTAATTTTGAGATTTATTTATATATTAATTTAAAAAAAATGTTGAATCAAATAAACTTTTAGTTGAATATTTTTAACAATTCTAAATTCGACACTTACCCACCTATACATAGGACTATATATAGGACTTCATCTGTGAAAAACAAAGTACCATAACCAATTGTGTGCTGTTGTCCCAATTTGAATTTTATTTATCACAAGTTCACAGTAATCCTACCAGAACTTTGCAGAATACGTGAATGAAATCATTATTTTGATACCTCCATGTTTGCAGTATAAACAGTTTTTCGTTGCTGGGATAGCAAACATTATTTATTTAAACATCCGTAGAAATTTGCGGTTTTTAACAAAACAAACTGCTTTCCTTTTTCAGCAGAAAAAAACCTGCTGACACTACCTGCTATTTTTTATTTATTGATACAATTAACTTTTTAATCAAACTCGGAAGGCTAAGTCACTTAAAAAAGATTATTTTTTTTTAAATTTTTAATAAAAAAATGTGCGAAAATGTGTAAAATTTTCGCAGTTTTAATAAAACAAATAATTGTTCCTATTAACAATTTAATTTAAAAATTTAATTGAGTCGATTCCAAACCTCAACTAATTGCTTAACTGATTTAAATTTGAAAATTCGATTGAAGTTTAACTAAATAAGAATTTAATCACTGTTTGAGTTTTTCAATCTAAATCAATTAAATTTTTGTTTGAAATCTATTAAAAAATGTATTGACTTTTGCATCAATTAAAAAATAATTGATTTTTGCATCAAAATCAATTAAAATCTAAATAAGTATAAATAAAGCCGGGTACAAATAAATGACGGCGTCAGAGAAAGTATATAATCGCTTTAACAACACTGTATTCCAACAGCGAAACGTAAATTCAAAGGAGACAGAATAATGAAGAATATATTAAAGAAGAATACTGGAAAAGTGAATGTCAATTCGAATGGGGCGTTTAGAAACAGAGAGAACACACCACAGAGGTGAAGTTGAAATCTATAAGCCCATATCGGAAGAAATTACAAGGGGAGAAATTAAAAAGGAGAAAGAAGATAGCAACGACAAAGGTAAGTAGCTCAAATATCTTCATATTAATATATTATTTAAAATATTGTGTTTTGTTTGAATGGATTAAAAAGGAAAATTCATTTATATCGTTTGATTTCATGTGATAAAAGAGAAAAATTCTATGCGTGGCTGCGAATATGGACAGTGTGTATGTGTGTATACTATCGCATATATTTATGCAAACTATAATTCTATCTGTTATTGATAATATACATATATGCAGATTTCTGAAGTTGATCAGATTTATATCCATATCGCTGTATACAAAAAAAAAGAAATAAATTCCCACACGTGGCATTGCAATTCTAAAAATTTCATATTGTAGATTTGTGGAGTGGGAATTATTTCATTGGAATACACACATAATTATTATATCCACTTATATTGCGTCAGCCATTCAGAACTAATTTACTTTAATTCATTTTTATGAACATACATTTAGTTAATTGACATACAAAGGGAAAAATAAATCAATATGTGAAGTAGGTATATTTTGTGGTGCGAATCCCTAAGACGAGTCAGGAAGCATAGAGTTTGCCAGATGGCAGGGGTCCGTCCTGGGGAATTGTCCGCCGGAATTTTCAATCTCCAGGAAGTGTCCAGAAGCTTTTCAAGACAAATTTGCCAAAAAAAAAAAATCCCGGAATTTCAATTACTCGAGCATATGTTTAATTTTTTCCTATTTCTTAGAAAAGACGATTTAGAAATTAAATCGCATTTAAAAATAATATTTTGGTTTTGGATTTTCATATTTTTTTTAAAATGTATATTTTGTCGTCAGATTTTGATTTGTTATACCCATTTCATTCAATCTAATCACTATTTTTTGGATTTTTTAATTTTATTTTTACGATTTTATTTTATTTAAGAGCAGTACAATAAGCCTAGTAAGGCAATAATTGCTGACATGGCACATATTTTTTTAAATGTATAGTTGTCGTGCAGATTTTGTACCATTTCATTCAATGTATTAATCACTATGAGAAAACTCCAAATCAGTGTCTTTCAAAAATCATCAGCGCGCATTGAGCAGTAAATGTAAACGAAATATATGCAAATATCTAATTTTATTTAAAATTCACGTTTTTTCTGCGAAAAAATTTACAAATAATAAGTCAAGCCTGCCAATATTTCAAAGTTCGATTTTATCCCTAGCATAGACTCTTTAGTGACACTATAACAATCCCCAACAAAACATGTCCATGGCGATATCCAAATATTCCGCAGTACGAAAGGCACTACAAAAGGACTAGCTACTGTTTTTGCTTGTCCCGACAAATCCCGGAATGTACGGCGCAATGTCCCGGATTTCGGCAACCGGGAGTGCAAGAATTGTACTACTACCCTTTCAGCTTTTACACCCGCCACGATGGTTGGTATACCCAAACAATAAAACTCGATATCGACTACTATCATTCGCGTAGATTGCGAGATAAATTTCTAGTGATACCGCTGCCAACAGTTTTTTGAATCCTCATTACGTCGAAAGCAGTCGTATACGAAGTTAAAACTCGAACAATGAACAAATAGGGGTGTCAGCAAATGTGCTATACCCATTTGTTTTTCGATAACCTAATTTTTTTTTTTTTGACGAGGCTAAGATTTTACACATTGCATTTTATAGTTGTTTTAGCCATCACGTAACTATGAAATAAGAAACCCATAATTCGGATATTTTTGCGAATTTTATTAAAAAGCCTCATTAAGCACGAAATCGTAAGTGTATCAGGTAATGTTGGTACACCATCATGTTGATTTTTTTTTAAATAAAATGCAGCATATACATCGTTGCAATACATTTTATGCTTTTCTAGATACTCGTAAGTTATTTACATCCGAAAATTATTAAATTGAAAAATATAACCTTCACGACAAACCACAAAGCAAACAGGTAAATGTGATTTTTTTTTCAAACTGACACAAAAAAAGAGTTGCAAAAATCAAACTGATCTTTGATTGCTTCATTCTCTGACAGCCACAACCTATTCAGCTTGGTTTAGTTATTCGTATGTTTTTAGATAGAGAAAATAGCTGTGTAACATTACATCCCTGTACCACATTGCTGCACTTTTATTGTTCACACATTTTTCTCTTTTGGGAAATTTACCGACGGCCGACTTAAAAATATTTCATCACTATTAACATCCATTTTCAAGAAGCTCCGTTGCTAACTTCGATCAAGTAGGTAGAGTAGTCCTTCTGCGCAAAACATTCTTCACCCTGATATTAAAGTAATTGTTTTAGAGTAAAAAATGCGGTAATAATAAGTTAATATTATAGTTTAAATAAAAAATTTTAACAATTACATTGCCTAATTACTTAGAAAAGCTCTTGATTATAATAGATTTGATGGATTTGTTTACTTATTGCAATGCCCGATTTACATACTTTTAATATAAAAAAAAATTCGCCATTGTTTCTATGGTAGGCAAAAGCAACCAGAAGCTATAGAGCAAATAAACACCGTGGCTTATATTACAAACTACATAACATACGATGATATTGGCGATATATTGAAACGCATTCAGTTTGCTTCAAAATAAACACGTGATTTAAAAATTATCTCCATTACATTCATACGGCCATAAGAAATTTCTCAATTATTGTATTGAAAAAGCCAGATAAATATTTTTAACATTCAAATATTATTAAAGGTTTTATGTGAATGAGTGTTGTAGTAAATCTGAGTTATTTAAGGTACAACTTTGTTGATTTACCGATACTTGTCCCAAATTAAAAATATAAGCTAGACGTCCATAAAGTTTGGTGAAAAAGGTGCTTGAAAATAACTTCCGTTTAGATATTTGAAATCAGAAATTAGAAAGCCTTTCTTTTTCCGACAATAAGAAATTGGAAATGCCGACTTTTTAAACTAAAATGCGTAGATTGTTGTCCGCCCACCTGTTTGAAATAAATATTTTCGTAATACGCAGATACCATGCAAATAAACCTGTTGATCTTTTTTATACAATACCTCAATATATTTAATCCAGAAAAAAGCTATGTAGTTCAAAATGTAATGTACGACAGATATCTATTCATATTAGGATTAAAATTTCAATATATATATTTTTTTAATATTTAAAAGTGTTATGGTTCTTCCGCCTTAAACCTATCAAAAACACCATTATATAACATTCGTATTAGTAATTGTATAAATCAATCATCTTTCATGTTTATCAAATATGACGCATAAATTAAAAATTTTCTGCAAAAATAATTTATTTTTGTCCATTTCTATTGACAGGCGAACATACGACAACCTCCTCATCAAAATCGTTGTCAATACCATAACAGCATCACAGAGAAAATATCGTCGATTCCAAGACTGATTAATTCGTCCAAACCGGATACCAAAAATGGTGGGCAGGAAGAAGTAAATAATGATGGAGCTGATGAGCAAAATGTTGGCGAAGCGCCGATGACAATGACAAAATTAGCTGAAAAGCGTGAAGAGTCAAATTCATAAAGGGAGGAGATCAAAATGGTGATGCCAAGATCGATATTGGCAATGTCAATGGAAAGGTTGGTTTTCCTATTTGCGGTGTATATTTTTATGATATAATTTTTTTATATTTTTGTCCTTCCTTCTTTCCCCTTCACGCATTTGGTGTTTTCAATCGTGGTGATAAAGGATAAGGAAGAGGTATGATAAGGATGCGTAATGATTAAGTTTCATAATCTTTTTTATTTGGATATTTTTAAATATCCGAATACCTTTTCTTGCTATAATAAAAAAGTTTTTTATTTTTTTGTTTAATTAAGCATTTTTTTCAATTATGATAATTTTGGAAAAAACAATTTTACGGGCTGATATAAGCATAAATCGCAATTCACTAGAACTTTTTCAATTTAGTCAATTGCCGGTGAACACACAAAATACACTCTAAATGTTGGGTCCTAACCACTTTTCATATATATACCCACTAAAAACACAATTCTTGATTGTATTCTGTCTGCACTTTTTTCTACCCTTTTTTTGTAACGAGTTAAAAGTAATTTGTGACTGGAAATAGCCATTCATTTCAATATTTAAGTTGAAGCTCAAGATTCCAAAATAACTCGATGAATTTTTCGAATTGATTGCCATCTAACAAAATTGGAAATGAATGCTAACTTTTAAATTAGTTTCCTCAATACCGCACTAATTTAATTGCAAATAGACTTTAGTAATTTGTTTTAATTATGAAAATTAAATGGTATGTTATTGAACAATGTTTTTTATAAATATTTTTATTTTAATTCTATCTCGAATGTTAGGCTTTTACTGGAATGACCGAAAAGAAGAATTAATGAAATAATGCCAATACCATTCTGGATACGTTTAGCGTTGGATTTTCTTTATTGCTTTTTGGTTGATCTGGCTTGGTATGCTGGTTGGTGCCATTTTCATTATTGTACAAACACCAAAATGTGCAGCCCCCGAACCATTGCCTTGGTATAAACGTGGCATTTTGGCTAAGTTCTCCAATTTTGAGTCGAACAGCGATAATGTCGAAATTGTGAAACAGATTAAAGCAAGCGGTGTCAAATTTATGAAATGCCAGCTGAAAATTCACATACAATGTACGTGATCGCACCGAATTGTAGAGGAGAAGATAAAGAAGCATTGTCAATCATTACAAGGATAAGCCGATGCTCACGTAATTTTGGATATTACCCCTTAATTAATGTACCAAAGACTTCGATGACTATTTTGAAGGATGCTATGGATGATGAAACAAACCGTTCCGGCATTTAATTTGGGTTGAAAACCAGAAGTACCTATAAATTGGTTTTATCTCTGGTCAATGGAACACATGGGGCCGAAGTGACTGTCCAGGCAATTTCGTTTTCAATCACAAATTCGGATGATGGTCTAATACGACTTACATATGAATGATAACTATTGTTTAAAAAGGAACTAAGCCATGTTCTCCAGCATCTCATTGAAAAAAAAAAAATTGGGAGTTAAAGGTAATACGTCTAAAGAACACCAAAATTCTTTTTGTTGTCGAAACAGTTTAAGAATGAAATACCATCGCTAAAAATCAAAATACGATTTGAGTGATACGATTCATTGGACTCACACACAAACCGACTTCAAGATGGTATTGGCTGATGGTTCTTTATGAATACTGACTGGTCGGTTAAGAACACATCAGCTGACGCATTCCTCTCAAGTTTCTGACGATATCATAAACGGAGCCAGAAGTATATCGTAGTTTTTTACTGTTTCGGGTGATATGGGTATTGGATGCTACCTTTATATGGGTAAAGTTTGTCAAGAGGTTTGAGGTTTCGCCCAAAGGTTAAGGATTATTGCGTATCGAAATTGAACCAATGTTATGCGCGGCGAAGTAGGAGATCATACCTGGTTGCAATGAATGTTGAAGAAATGGCACGCGCTAACTCAGAAGATTGATGCTTCAGCATCTGTTCTAATTCTTATCATTATTGCCCGGAACACCAGTTGTCCCTGTTCGGCACAGAGGTTATGGTAACTTAAGCGATGCCACCTGCAAGCAAAATAGAACAATCAACGTTTATCGCCTTCTTATATGCATGGCGATTTTGCAATGTACGCAATTGAACCTCCTGTAAAGGATACACGGCAGAGTAAATACTGTTTCATTTTATGTGGCAGAAATATCAAAAGTTTATTTTATGTTTGTTATCCTCAATTTTTTGTGCCTTAACAAAATTTTTAACTTTTGTAACTAACATGTCATTGTCTTTCATTATTTTCTCTAATGCCAACTAATATCTATGTGGTTGTGGTTGTTATACTCTAAGAGACAAGGTGAGATGGTACTAACTGTTAGATAGACAATAAGGGTTTTGTTTGGTTTATGTTCTTCTACATTGTCAATTTTGCTTTAATGCCTAAAATAATCTAAATAATCTCAATAATATATGATATTCATTATATCGTATATAGAATAAAGTGCCGGAAATACCTGGATTCATGGTTGTATATTTAATCCTAACTGAGGTCAACCAAAAGGCAAAATGTAACTCAC
>PGFW01036797.1:0-15314 GCA_003123925.1 Haematobia irritans | reverse complement strand
ATAACGATAATCCGACCCCTATATAAAGTATAAGTATATTCTTGATCAGAGGATGAAATTCGTAAGTACGAATATTAACCCAGATGAGACGTGTATGTACTGTCTCGTTTTAATCACGCTACAAGCTTTCAATATTATTTGCGTATCGTCCTGCCTAATTGGCACAGATTCGTTTCTGAATGTATGCAGGTCTAAGTTCGAGATAGGCTAATATTGGTACAGGGTTTTTGATGATAGGCACGCCATAATAAACCGGCTCCCGGGCTTTAGGGTCCTGGGATTCTAGAAACCTTATTTTCAATCCGATTTGCCTGAGATTTGAATTCTAAAGGTATTTTAGGACCAAAAGTAGTTGTCCCCAAAATGGTGTGTATCGGTCCATGTTTTGGTATAGCCCCCATATAAACCGATATCCCGATTTTATTTCTTGTATTTCTAGAAACCGTATTTTCTAATCCGATTTGCATGAAAATTTGAAATCTAGAGGTTTTTGGAACCCACAAATAGGTGTGGCCGAAAATATGTGGCCTGTCGGTCCAGGTTTGTGATATAGCCCCCATATAGAACCGGACCCCCCAGATTTGAGGTTTCGGGCTTCTAGACACCCGTATTTTCTATATCGACTGCCTGAAATTTATGAAATTTCCTAGAAGTTTGTTAGGACCACAAATAGGATGTCGAAATGGGCCTATCGTCCTATGTTTTGGCATATGCCCCCATATTAGAACCGATCTTCGATTTTACTTTTGGATTTTCTATTCGATGTGTTACAAACGGAATGACAAACTTATTTATACCCCCATGGTGGTGGGTATGAAGATGGAATAGAAGAGACGCCTATCTACCATATATTAACAAATTGTTGCCTACTTTTTGGCAGTTAAAAAATCATTGCCTATTTTTGGGAGCAACGACTAAATATTATTGGACTTAGAAGTGTAGAGTTTTTATTGGCTTCCTAATGTGATTTCATACCCAACGAAAAACCAGTTTTGGATTCAATTATGGAAGCCTGAAAATATTGACTTAACAAATTTTAGTTACACTGTTAGAAAAATATGTTTTTCATATGTTCCTATATAAACAAAATGTGTTTCGGGCACGATTTTAAACCACAATATATTTAAGTGCGAACATGTAATTTTCCTAAACTAACACTAAATGTTTGGGACATCTATGTTAATATGTTAGAATATATTATGTTTGGGGCATGAATGTTTCTATAAAAATCATATGTGTGAATACAAAACATATATTAAATTTTACAAATTTCGACTAAACATACATATGTTGTGATATTTTATTCAAAGCGACAGAGAGAGAGTATAGAGAGAAATAGAGATGGAAACCGGGAGAGTTGACGAAAGATATCAATATAACACAGCAAAAGAGTCAAAAGAAAACAATTTCTGTGAAATCGCTTTTGTATGTTGTTCGGAAAAACTGTTTTATGATAAGGCAAAATTTGATATGTTTAAGTCTAAATATTATTTAATTTGAATAAAGAGAAATACATCTGAACCAAGAGAATAGACATTTGAAAAACAAAACAGCTTATGTTTTCGCCTTGAGAGCAGCATTTTATGTATGTGTGGACATGTGTTTTGTTTATCATTTTGGCATTATTTTTTTCTTGGTTCGTTAAAAGAAATCAGGGGTCTTCATAAAAATAACGAAAGGGCACTATACTCTTTTTAGAGTTGGGACGGTAAAATGAAATAAGGAGGAAATAGTGAAAAATTACACAGTAAAATGTAAAAAAACAAAGTTTAGTTTCACTTTATTAAAAAGTAGTCCACGAGGAGTTGACGGACACCATCAAATATTAAAAAGCGGGCATTAAGTTCGACTTTTACAGCTAAAACAATTTAAAAAGTTTATTTTCTTTTATTGTTATTTATTATTATTTTTGCAATAAAAAATAATATTTTATCCAAAAATCATTCAATTACGTTTATATCAAGCACTGTTACTGACTATAAATCTTTAATAACGCACATTTCGATGTTTCATTAAAAAAATTAATATAGTATAAATATAAATGTGTAAATTAAAAAAAAAAAAAAAAAAATTCGTCGGAGCAGGGATTGAACCCACGACCCTTTGCATGCAAGGCAGACATGCTAACCACTGCTCCACGTGCAAACAAATGTATGTTTCTGTTAAATAATGTTATGTTTGCATGTGCTCGTGGCGCTTGCAAACTATGCTATATAAATGTAAATTAAACGATAATTATCTACTGCGCTGGACTATAACAGCTACGTAGCCCAGTGGATAGTGTGTTGGCACTAAAACTGTATGGTCCTCGGTTCGATTCTCGCTGCAGGCGAAAGGTAAAATTTAAAAAATTTATAAAAGTGAATAATTTCTTCAACATTATTTGTATTACAGAAAAAGGTGCCAATAACTAAAAAATTTCGTGGAAGTGAAAATTACGAGTTGTTAGGGAATGAGCACAATCGTGTTTGGGGAAAATTCTTCCAAGCATATAATATTTTTGGCTCAAAATGCTTCCAAAAATATAATATGTTCACATAAAACAAACATATTAATGTTTCGGCAGTATGCAATAATATATGTGCTTCCTGCAAAATATGTTTGGAACATATGTTAAAGAAGCGATTTTTTTTGAGGGTGTAGGATGTCTAAGAAAAGACAACGACCTTACTTAACCTGACCTTATGCATCCATCATTAACAAAATGTTAGACTCCCTAAAAATATTTAGGTTTTTATTCGAAATATTTTCGCTCAACCTAATGGTGATAATTATTAAATGAGAGAAAACTTTTAACGATAATAACTTCAAAATGCTTTAATCATTTTTTTGTTAATACTAAAATAACAACCCATTCAGACCCTCATTATAAACATTTAGAGATTTTCTTTTTTTTTCCTCAACATTATTACGGTTGGAAAATTATCCATAATCCTTTTGGGGATGAACTTTGTATGCCACGTGTTGTCTTTTTCTGGCCTGAGTTTGTAACCTTTTTGGGTGTGTGTGTTTTTTTTAATTTCATTCTCTTTTAATCTATATACATATTTTTTTTTTTCATAATAATTTCACTGTCGAATGCATTTCATATAGTTTTCCAAAAACTGTGTTGAAGAAAGAAAAAAGAAAAAAACTCGAGTTAATATTCCAAGCAGTATATTCCAACAAAGCAGAGATGATAAAGTAAAAAAAATGTAGTCGTCAGTTCTTGCGTTTACAGCAGGAGGAATTTTACCATTCTACACTCTCAAGTTACTATGGGTTTTACTAATCAAGTATGATGATCCTTGAACGTGAAAAAGTGGTGAAAGGAACACCAAAGTATACTGTATGAAGATTTGGTCCAACGCACAGTGAATATGTGTCTTGTTTAAGTGTGGAAAGATATGCAAATCTTGAAAAATTCCTCAAAATTTTTTAACAAAAACTATCCTATAGAAACTCAAAGATTTTGAATAGCACACGAAGTATCAGACCAATTTAGCATGAGCAAATTTACACCATAGCAAGAGAAAAGAAATGAAGGAAATTTTCTACAGAAGAGAAATCTCTGTGGACAATTTCCTATAGAAGAAATTTCTAATAAAAAAATTTTTGACAATTCCTTCAGAAAAATTTTTGCACATTTCCGAGAGAAGAGATAAATTTCGAAAATCTTTCTACAAGAAAAATCTTTACCAAAGTTCATCTATAGACCAGGGAACATCTCTTTTGACCAAAACTTTCTTATAGGAGAACCATTTTTAAATTCACAAGATCTTTTCAATTGCTTCAACAGCAAAGAAATTTACAAATATTTACAGCCAAAGAAATTTTAAAAATTTTCCAACAGCAAAAGAAGATCTTTTACAAAATTTTCCACGAAGAAAGAAATTTTTGCAAATTTTCCTACTAAAAAATTGGCCAATCTAAAGAAAAAATTTTGGCAAAACCTCATAAAGAGAAATTTTGCAATAAATTTCATAATAGAAAGAAATTATTGCACAACATTTCATAAAGAGCAAATTTTGACAAAATTTCATAATAGAAGAGAATTTTGCAAATTTCCTATAGAAGAGAATTTTTGACAAAATTTTTCTTATAGAAGAGAAATTTTGAAAAGATTTCTTTACAGATAGGGAAATTCTGAAAAATTTCCACTATAGAAGAAAATTTTGACAATAATTTCCATAGAGAAGACTGCTCTTTTAACAAAATTTTTCCAAAAGTAGAGAATTTAGAAATATTTTCCTGCAGCAAAGAAATTTATGTCAAATTTTCTAATTAGAATAGAAATTTTTGAAAAAAACAATTCCATAGAAGAGAAATATGACAAAATTTCTTACACACAAAATTTTTTCTGATTACAATCACGAAATTATTGTCAATTATTTTTAATTTGAATGTCTTCTCCAATGATAATATCAATTAAAAATTAATGAAGGTCAATTAAAAAAGTTAATCTGTCTAAATTATAAAGAATTAATTGCATAGCTAATATATGTTTTGTGATAATGATTTTTGTTTCAATTAAAAATTTGATCTTGCATCAATTAATATTCTTATAATATGGAATATTTTTTAAAACTCAATTACAATATATATAATTGAGAAAAAATTTCGGGAAATTGTTTAGAAGAATTTGAATGTTGGTACAAAAGTATTAAGAGAGCGCAATAATCTGACAAATCCACAAAATAAGTTTCTATAGAAGAAGAAAAAGTTTTTGCTACAGAAAAAGAAGCAAAAAATGTCCTATAGAGAGAAATTACTTGATACAAAATTTCTTATAGAAGAGAAATTCAAAAACAACAAAAAAAAACACACCCCCCACAAAAAACAAAAAAAACACACACAACCACAAACCAAAAACAACCACCAACAAAATCAAAACAACAATCATAAACACCAAATATTGTATAGACGACGAAACTTATATACAACAAATTTTTAGCCATAGTTTTTCTGCAGCAAGAAATTAGTGACAAAAATTATATACTATTAAAAAGAGAGAGAATTATTGAAACATAAATCTTTCTATAGAACGAGAATTTTTTTTATAAAAATTATCACATATAGAATGACGAAACTAAGTTGACACAAAATTTTCCCTATAGAGAGAAATTCTTTTGGACAAAATTTTCTATTAAAAAGAGAAGAGTTATACAAAATTTTTCCGAAAGGAATTAGAAATTTTAGGAAACAGTTTTTTTCTGCCACCGCAAAGAAATTTTTAGACATAAATTTTCTATTGAGGAAAGAACATACTTTGGCAAAATTATTTCATATTATAGAAGAGAATTTTTGCCCAAAATTTACCTATATAAGAGGAAGATTATTGACACCAAAAATTCTTCATAATAGAAAGAAAAAAGACCAAAATTATTTGATCACAATTGCATTAGAGAGGAAAAATTCACACCCAATGACAACAAATATTTACATACTAAGCAGAGACCACTTTCCTTGCGCCAAATTTCCTTAAGAAATAGAGAAAAAATTTTTGAATAAAAATTTCCCCTATAGGAAGAAGACAAAATAAAAAAAAATTATCACTTCCTATTAGAGAGAAAAATTTAAAAAAACCAAAATATACAACTATAGAAGAGAACTAAAATTTGGCAAAAATTTAATCAATACAGAACCGAGCAGTTTTGCATAAACGATTTCCCACCACAAAAAAAAATACAATAGAAAAGAGAAATATTATAGACAACAAAATTTAATCAAATACAAATATAGAAGAGAACAAAATTATTGCACAAAATTTCATTACAGAAGAGAATTTGACAAATTTTTCTTACAGATAAGGCGCCATATTCTTTTCGAATAAAAAATCTCTCCTAAAAAAGAGAAAATATATTGAACAAATATATTCTATAGAGAAGATTTTTTACGACAAACAAATCTTTTTATAATAGAACGAGAGCAATTTTGACAAATTTTGCTAAACATACCTAGAAAGAACATTTTGATACAAAAACACAAAAATCTTATAGAAGAGAAATATATATGAAAAAATTTCCCCAATACACAGAAAAAAATAAATCACCAAAATAATTTACAATTAAAAAAAGTATTGAAAAGTTTTGAAATTTTTTACCTCTCAATTAATAAAATTTAATTTAGGTACAATTAACTTTTTCTAATTCAAGATTCACGAAAATCACTAAAGTTAAAAATTAAGTCAAATGAATTGAACATTATTAAAAATTTTAATAAATTAAAAAGATTAATTGAATAACAAATTAACTTTATAAATCACAAATTTCGAGAAGACTAAGTCGCTTAATTATAGATGCATGACCATTCTTTTTTAAAATTTTTTGATATTAAATCAATTTTGATTTTCAAAAAAAAATTCACATTCTGATTCAAATACCAAATAAACAAAACATATACAATCCAAGCCAATCAGAACAAAAAACGACCAAACCTCAAGTAATTAGAAATTAGTTACCTCTTTTTTTTACACTAAATAAATAAAATGAGTTTTGCAATCAACAATCAATTCAAATTTTTAATATGAATCAAATTAAAAAATATTAATTGAAATTTTGGCAATTAGAAATCAATTATATTCTTTTAATCAAAAAAACTTTTTCTTCTCATAATAGACCAAATATTAAACTCAGTGCATGTTAATACCAATTTTTCGATGATTGAAGGAATTTTAAATTAAAAAATTATAATGAGCAATACAAATTAAATTTCGTGATTAGAATCAAGAATAAACAAAAAAATATTTTTATGTCGTATTGAAATCTACGAAAGGACAAAAATTTCAACAAAATATAGATAAAAATAAATATTTGAAAAATTTTGAAATTATAAAAAAGAATAAATCATTTGACAAAATGAACCAATTTAGAAAGAGAAAATTATGCACACAAAAAAATTATTCACAATATAGTAAGAGAAAAATTATTGCAATTAACAAATTATCTATAGAGAGACACAAAAAATTTTGTCCATATTTAGTAAGACAATATCACTATTTAACCCCAAAAATTCTTCCTCATAGAAAAAAGAAGAACCTTTATATCAACAAAAAAATAATTTTATCTCGAAAGTAAAGAGAATTTAGGCACTAGTTCTCCTTGACAACAAAGAAAGACAATTTTTAAAACAAATAATTACCAAATATAGAAGAATAAATTTTAACAAAATTTCTATAGAGAAATAATTAATTTTGGAACAAATTTCCAAAACATATAAAGGAAGCAGAAATTTTGAGAACAAAATTTTTCACTAACAAACATAGAAATTTATTAAAATAAAAAATAATTCTAAAAGACAAAAAGAGAATTTATGAACGAAATTATTCTACTAGAAAAGAGCAAAAATATTTAGATACGAAAATTTTCAATATAGAAGAGAATGACATATTACAATATATTTAAAGAATTTTCCCAACATAACATGTGATTGAAGAAGAAAAATTATCAAATATAATATTCACAGCAGTATATAAAAATCAAAAATATATCCAAAAACCTTAGAAGAGAAAAAATTTTAGCACAAAAATTTACACTTACAAAATAGAAAATTCTTTGAATAAAATTCCCTACAAGAAGAACGAAATTATTGAAAAACGAAATTTTACGTAAAATAGAAAGAGAAATCTTTTGAGAAAATTTTCTATAGAAGAGAAATTTTGAACTAACAAAACACAAATCTTATACAAGAAAAATTTTGACAAAAATATTACATATAAAGAGACATTTTACAAAAATAATTCCAAATATATCGAAAATCTATTTGGCAAATTTTCACCAAATATAAAGAAGAAAATTTAGAAAAAATTTCCTAATAGAAGAGAATTATATGACTTACAAAAAAAAATCACATATTTAGAGAAAACAAATTTCTTTTCGACCAAAAATTTAAATATAGAAGAAGAATTTATTTTACAAAATTTCTATAAGAAAATTATTTGGCAAATTTTACCAAAAATAATAGAAGAGAAATTATAGCACAAAATTTCTCCTATTAGAAAAAAGAGAAATTAGTTGACAAAATTCCCATTATAAAAAAGCTAGAGAAAATTTTGACAAGAAAATAACTATCCAACCCCACAAAAAAACAAAAACATATAGCAGAGAAAATTTGACAAAAAATTTCCTAAAGCAAAGAGGAATAATTTGAAATAAACAATATTATTCCACTATAGAGAGAAATTCTAAAAAAAAAACAATTAAAAATTAAATATTAAAGAAAGCTTATTTGGCAAACAAACTTTCTTACAGAGAGAAATTTTTGTATACAAAAATTTCAGTATAGAAGGGAAATTTAATGTACAAAACAAATTACTCTATTACGAAATAGAAATTTCTGACAGAATTTTTATTTAGCAAAAACGAGACATTTTGGACAAAATTGTTCTATAGAGAAGAATAAAATTTTTGAAACAAAGTTCCTATAGAGACAGAGTTAATTTTTGACAGAGAAACAAAAAAATTATAAGAAATACCAATTTTTACAAAATCTCTCTTATAGAAGATAAATTTGACAAATTATCGACTATAGCCAGACAGATAAATTTTCGACAAAATTCCCCATAAATAGAAACACTAAACCTTTTGACACCAATATTTCCAAATACAGACTAAATTAGAATATTTTGATAAATTTTATAATACTCGAAGAGAAAAAATGGTCTATAGCAGAGAATTTTCTATAACAAAAAAATTTTGGATTAAGGTTCTTCATGGAAGTAAATTTTGACAAAATTTCCATTATAGAAGAGAATTTTATAAAATAATTTCCACCAATTTTAGAGAAAGAAAATTTCTAATAAACAAATTATCTATAAAAAAAGGAACAATTACCAAAAAACCTCAGGCAATGTTACAACATTTCTTCAAGAAGAAACAGGGAATCCAACTTTGTAAAATATATAGCTATGACAAAATTTATGAAACCTTATATAAGTTACTTTTAAGGCGTGGTCTTCTTTTTGTTTTGGTTTTTACATATTTAACGTAAAACATTGCACTTTATTATTGAATAAATATCCCATCATTATTCATCAGACAACAGTAAAAACGTTTGCAATTATCAACAAATAAATCCTTTCTTATTTGAAAACCCGTACAATCTTACCCATGCCCTTGGGCAAGTGAAGCATATTATTAAAAATTAAATATGCCATCTACGAAGGAAAGTCTTTGTCCACTGATGAAACTAAGATATTATTGAAGAAAACATTTTGCGAAATTTTTGTTTTCCCCTTATTTTGCCTAGCTAGTAAAATAGAAATTATAATGGACCGATTAGATTAATTTTGCTTTAAAAAGCGCATAAGAAGGCAAAAAAGATTCTATGACTTTCACTTTAAACTAAGCGGAAAAAAGTTATTTCCGTTTATCATTCAAGTTTTACTCATATCAGGAAAAAGTTCTCTAGAACACACAAAAATAAACACAAAGTCAACAAGTCGATAAAAGCAAATTTGCATAAAGCCAATTCTCGTACACCCAATATTGTTTCAAAATTTATTTGATAAATAGGACATATTTGTAAAAATTTCTTTACTATGAGAAATTTACAGAAAAATGTTCTTCTAATCAACAGGAAAACTTTTGAAAAAAATTTCCCCTAAGGATATTTCTCATTTTACTAATAAAATATTTTATAACAAGCCAAAAAAGGAAATATTGTAAAACATGTCTTTTCTATGATGAACAAAATTTTTGTACAAATTTCTCGTTTTTAGTTTAATTCCAAATCATTCTTATATCCCCTCCATTAGCAAATTTTATCACTCTCTCCCCCTAGCTAATTAACAAATCTTCGCTCAAAAATCGTCGATTCTATAGGCAATATTTCCATCAAATTTTCACTTTATCTATCAAAGAACATCAATTTCCTCGTCCAAAACCTCAGATTATTATTATGCGAAAATTTACTGCTTCAGAATTTCTATCTATGTCTATATTAATTTTGTAAAAACTTTCTTTGCATAAATTAATTAGGGAAATATAGTTAAATTTTTTTTTTTCGCTTATAGCTATGAATTAATTATTTTTTTTTGTTTTTGCAATAGAAATTTTCTCCATCTTGTTGTTTCTAAAAAGACCAAATTCGCCATAGTCAAAAATTTCTTCCTTTTTCTATAGTATATTTTATTTTATTATTACCATGCTTGCATGAAATTTTGTCCAAAAATCCTTACATTTGCATAAGAGAAATTTCCAAATAATTTTGAAATTAAGCTAATGGAAAATCTTTAGATAAAAAAAAAATTATCTATTGTTACAGGAATAAATTGTCAAAATTTCTTTGTAAATATTAGCCGACATTTTGACAATTCCTATTATATGGAGAAATTTGTCAAATTTTATTCTATAGGAAACTTTGGTCAAAATTCCACAATCCATAGGAAATATTTTGATCAATAATTATCATAAGCATTATAAAAAAATCCTTTTCAAATGGCATGCTATAGGAATTTTACCAAATTTCTTCTGGTCATAGGAAATTTTGTTTCAGATTTCTTTGCTTATAGGAAATTTTGAACAAAAAATCTTTCTATATGATAGGAAATTTTTGACACAAAATTTAATCTTTGCTAATAGGTAAGTATTAAAATGAATCAATTTCTTTGTTATAGGAAATTTTTTCAAATTTTCAAGAGTCCCTAATACTAAGGAACTTATGATATAGACCTATTTCATTAGCTATAAACGGAAAAATTTTGTCTAAAAAATTATCATATAAATGTCAAAATCAGGAACCACTCTTTGACAAAATAATTTCCTCATTGATAAGAGAAATTTTGACACAAATATTCTTATGCTATTAGGAAGTTTTTTCGTCAAAATTTACTTTTGTTATAAACAGAAAATTTTAGCACAAAATTTCCGGATTATTATAATGGAAACTTTGTTACAGATTTACTATTAGCTATAGGAATTTTATGTCAAAAAATTTCTATTGCTATAGGAAATATTTGAACAAAATTTCTATTGAAATGATAGGAATTTTACTGAACCAAAATTCATATTGCATATTAATGGAAAATTTAATTGTCAAAATTTCTTTCGCAAATAAAGAAATTTTGATAAAATTTTCAATGATGTATGGAAATTTTTACTAAATTTCTTTTGCTATATTGAAGTTTTGTCAAAACTTATTTCTTTCGTTACAGGTAATCTTTGTCAAATTTCGACATTATAGGAACCTTTTGATCCAGCTTTCATTTGCTATAGCGAATAATATATATAAAAAATTTTCTAAGGTTGACTAAATTAGAAAGTTTTTTGTCAAAATTCTTTGTTTTAATAAGAACCATTTTTAACCTTCCACCATTTTCATTTTGTACTAGGAATTTTTTGGACAGAACACTATTATGTAGGAAAATTTTATTACACCAAAATTTCAAGGCTGCTATAGCGAAGTTTTTGTCAACATTTCTCCTCTGTTATAGGAATTATATGATCAAATAATATCGAAATAGAAAAAAATAATAATAGTAAGGAAATTTGATACATGATTTTCTTTGAATATAGAAATTGTTCAAAATTTACTTTGCCTAATTAAGGAAAATATTATAAGAACACACAATTTTCTATAGATAGCTAGAGAAATTTAACCAGCATTTCTTTTGTATTATAGGAAGGTATTTGTCAAAATTTCTTAAATAACCAAACAAATGTAACAAAGAGAAAATTTTGTCCAAAAAATTTTCGATATAATATAGGAAAATTTTGTCAAGCATTTCTTTGCTATAGAGAATTTGGACAAAAAAATTTAATAATGATAGAAAAGGAATATTAATCGTCCCAAAAGTATATCAGAGATGCTATAGAAGTTTTTGTCAAAAAAATTATCTTTGTTATGGAAATTTTGTTATCTAGATTTCGATACTTGCTATATAGACAATTTGTAAAAAATTTACCTTCTCATTAGCCATTTAGGAAATTGTCAAAAATCTACTATTTTTCACAATATGAGAAATTTTGACCCAAAATTTATCATATATTGATGTAGGAATTATTGACCAAAATTTCTTTGTATCATAGGAAAAAATTTTGTTCCAACTATCGAATATCCCAATAATAGCGATTTTTAATATTCCCAGATTTCTTTGACTGTAAAAAAGAAAATTTTATGATACAAAATATTTACTTTGCTATATAGCGAAAAATATTATGGACAAAATTTTTTTCAAATGTATAGTACGGAAAAAAATTTGACAACATTTCTTTGTTATAGGGAAGTTTTTAGTACAACAAATTTTATGTTAACAAGGAAATTATTGTCCAAATTTTCGATATTATTAAGGTAAATTTTGTCCAGAAATAATTATCGCTTTAAGTCTCATAGGAACAAATTTTTATCAAAATTGCTTTTGCCCTTATAAAGGAAATTTTGACAACATTTTTTATAGATGTAGGAAATTTGGGACCACATTTCTTTGCAGGGAAGTTTTGTCAAAATTTCTTTGTTTATAGAAATTTTTTAATCAGATTCCATTTTGCTTATACGAAATTATTGACACAAATTGAATGTACAAGGCAATTTATTGACCAACATTTCCACAAAAAGCAACCAGAGTAGCTATAAGAAGTTTTAGATCAAAATATTACTAAATTGTTTATTAGGAAAATTATTGTCCACACAATTTCGCATATTTATAGTTAAATTTTTGTCCAAGATTATCGTTTGTTATATATGTGATGTAACGAAAATTTTAGACCAATTTCGATGCTATAGCAAATTTTGGTCAAAATTTCTATAAGAAATTTTATCAAAAAATTTCTACGCTATTAGGAATTGAGGTTAGGAAGCTTTGCTATGATGAAAGTATGTCAAAATTATCTTCGCTCAGAAAATTATTGTAAAACTTTATTTGTTATAGGGAAATTATTGTCAAAATTGTCTATTCTAATAAAAATTTTGTCAGATTTTCGTCTTCTATAAGAAATTTTATCAAAAATTTCTATGCTATATGAAATTGTGTCAAGAAAGTGTTTCGATATGAACTTCGCTGTCAAGTTTTTTTGCACAAGAATTTTGTAAAATTTCTATTGCTATTAACAAAATGTTTTGAAATTTCTCTTCTTATCAGGAAATTTGTCAAAATTTCTCTTTTTTAGGGAAATTTTGTCAAATTTCATTTACTATAGGGACAATTTTTTAAAATTTATTCTGATGATTGGGAAATTTCCAAAAATTTCTTCTTTCTATAGGAATTTTTGTCACAGCTTCTTTGCTATAAGGAGAATTGTTGTTTTTTTTTTTTTTTCATTAAATTTCTTTGCAATAGGAAATTTGTTCAAATTTCTCTTTTATAGGAAATTTTTTTAAAAATTCTTGATTGAAGGAAACTGTTATCAAAATCTCTTTCATATGAAGAAAATTTTGTAAAAATAGTCAATGCGTATAGGAATTTTGTCCAAAGTTCTTTGCTATAAAAGAAATTTTGGTCAAATTTTTGCATATTAGTAATTTTTATCAAATTTCCTTGCCCTATATGAAATTTTATATCTCAAATTTTTTGGTATAGAAAATTCTTCGCCACAAAAATTTCTAGTCTTTAGAAATCTTGTCAAATTTCTTTGCACTATAGGAAATTTTTTTCAAATTTTCTTTGCTATAATTTTTTTTTTAAATTTCATTGTATAGGAAAACTTTTTGTCTAAATTTATGCCGTATATGGAAATTTTTGTGAAAGTGTCTTTGTTATCAGGAAATATTTAATCAAAATTTTCTAATTAAGTTATAGGTAATTTAGTATCCTAGTTTCCACACTTTAGGAACCAATATTTTGTAAGCTAAATTTCATTGTTTATGCGAACATATTGTCAAACGATTATCCCAAATATACGAAGCAGAAAAAATCCTGACAAATTTGCTATTAGAAAAGAGCAATTTTTAGGAATTATAAAAACTATAATTCCATAATATGAAAACTGAAAATTGCAATAGAAAATTTTGCTAAAAACTACAAAATGTCTATCAGGAAATTATGATCCAAGTTCTATTGCTATAAGAAAATTTTGTCACATTTATTTGCTATTAGTTAAATTTATATCAAAATTTCTTGCTTTAGAAATTCCTTATCTACAAATTTTCTTGGTATTCTAGAAAATCTTGCTAACAAATCTTGCATGTGCAAATTTAGACAACTAACTGTCAAATCTTCTTTTGCTAATAGGAAATTATTTTATCAAAATATATCTCTTGTTATAATATTTTTTTTTATTAAATTTATATGAAATATAAGCGAAAAAACTTTTATTTGTAACTAAATTTTTTATTGGCTATAGGAAAATTTTGTCGAAACTTTCTCTTAGTTAATAGGAAATTTTATCAAAAATTTCGAAATCATGTTATAGGTTAATTTGATAACTACTCAAGAATTTAAACACTTTTTAGGGAATTTTGTACTAACCCATTATGCATTGCTATTTGGAACTATTTATGTCCACAATAAATATCCAATATAGAAGAGACAATCTCCTGCACAAAATTTTACATATGGAAAGAGCAGTTTAGGCAATCTCTATAAAAATTTCTATAATTGAATGGAAACTATTGTAAACATTTCTTTCTGTTCAATAGGAAATATACTGAAATCCAAATTTCTATGCTATAGGAAATGTTGTTTCAAAACGTTACTTGATACTATAGAAATTTAACAAAAACAACTGACTCCATATTTGAAATTAATCATTCTGTTCTTAATCGAAATAATTTCCACAAATTATATAATTCTCATAAGAACCTTCTTTTTTTACAAAATTTTGACCCTAATGAAGCCTAAAGTTTAAGGACAATCTACCTTTAAAATGTCTTATAAATTGAACGAACTTTTCTGTCAAAATTTTCTATGACTTTATAGAGAAATGATAGTAAAACATTACTGTATATAAAGAAAAAAATTTTGTCCAACATATATTCTTTCGCCTAAAATGGAAATGTTGTACACAAAAATGTAAACTTTGTTGTAGGAATATTTAAATAAACAATGTTCTAACAAAAGATGACAATAGATTTTTATTATTCAAATATTACTTAATAGCCATGACAAATTCTGTGTTTCACAAATATTTTTCTAACTCACATAAAACTATTCATAAATATTGATTGTTTTAAAAGTCTTTTTCCCAAAATTTAATCATGTACTATAAGGAAATATTTGTCAAAAATTTAGTAATAATAACTTAAGGAAATTGTGCCAACTCTGTTCTTTTGCAATATAGAGAAATTTTATTACTTCTTTGCCGTTAGCGCAATTTTTGTCATATTTTTTTTTATAAGACAAATTTAATACACTTTTTTATTTATTTTTTCTTTTTCTGCTGGCAACCAAAAGAAAAACAATG